>JAKOOJ010000090.1:395000-447500 GCA_022577455.1 Arizona elegans
CCTGAATGAAAAATAACTCATTTGCTGGAATTCTTGTAACCTCATGCCTCCCCCACCCCAATAAATCTTCCTAAACAGATTTGTCCTTGGAAAGGAATCACTTTTGGTTTCAGATAACTGCCAATGAGCCTAACATTTGGATTATAACCAAATGTATCTGCCCAAAGACACTACTATGTGCTGATTAATAAGTGTGGATTATTCATTTTATATACCCAGTTTTGCAACAAAATCCTAATATTCTTTGTTCTCCATATTCAAAACAATACAAAAAAAGAAAGAAAGAAAGAAAAACCTGAACAAAAGGTTCATAAACATTATACATATCTCTTTGTCACTTCTACAATTTGAATTAAGGATAAATAGGAAATAATTATTCTGTCAAGCACCTTGATAGACTGGAGAAGAATTTAGGGGAGAAAAAAATAAAAACAATGAGAATCATGAAAATGTCTTACAAAGGTTGTTGTTTGGACTTTTTTTTTTTAATTTGATTTATATGCCGCCCTTCTCCGGAGACTCAGGGCGGCTTACAATGTGTTAAGCAATAGCCTTCATACTTTTGTATATTTTATACAAAGTCAGCTTATTGCCCCCACAAACTGGGTCCTCATTTCACCTACCTTAGAAAGGATGGAAGGCTGAGTCAACCTTGAGCCTTGGAGAGATTCGAACCAGCAGAAATTGCAGGCAGCTGTATTAATGACAGGGTGCATTAAACCACTGTACCATCAAGGCTCTTGTGTAGTTATAATCCATCCTTCCTTCCTTCCTTCCTTCCTTCCTTCCTTCCTTCCTTCCTTCCTTCCTTCCTTCCTCACTACATTGCACCATCTCCTAAGGACATTGCATCAGAGTCCAAACTTCAACCAAACCTAGGAGCCCAGATAACCTACAGAGCCAGCTATGACCCCTACAATAGCCAATAGAATACATGTTCTTGCACAGGAACAGGAAGTTCAAGTGCAAAGCCCAAGAGAAGGTATAAAAGCCATCCACTCTCAACTCCACGTAATCAGCTACCCAGAACCCATGTGGTTCTGCTTCATCATTAAAACCATCTTTCCAATCAGCCTCCATGTTTCCCGTGTTTTTCTCCCGGCTTGGAACTGAACCAGATGGATATTTCTTCCAACACTTCTCAAAAACAAAACATCTTCAAAAGAAAAACCAAAAAGTCCAGTTGCCTCTTGAAAAAGCACCTTTGGGACAACCAGGACCTGGATGACGGAGTATCTCCATAGATATCCAATATCCAATACTTAGCATTAACATATCACTAAAAAAAAACCCAATAAGTACAGTTAGATCTTTCTCAAACTAACTTGATCATTTCTTCATTTCATATTCTGATTGAAAACCTAGCAATGCTGGTGGCCTCATTTCCCCCCCAACAAAATTTACCAATTTGTCTGCTTTCCCCAACCACTGATCTCTTTAGCTGTCTTCTCGGCTTCCCTCCTGAAGGAAAACTATGATACTCGGATTAGCAGAATCCCTGGGTTATGGAAAAGAAAAAAATTAAAAATAAAAAGAACAAGATGGATGTAAACATCTAAGCATACATTTGGTTTCTAAAACCAGGGTTTTTTTGGAAAAAAAAAATACTCCAAGGAGGAAGAGTTACTGATACCACCCAAAATGTTTCTAAAACAACAGGCATCCCAACTAGTGATAGCTCATCTCTAATAATAATAACCCCACTACAAAATTTAGTGTTTCTGAGAAAATTCTCTCTAGCCTTTTGAGTATTAAGTATTTATTACCCTTTGGAGTGTTTCATCTGTTTCTCTGGTTCCTGCTGACATTTATATCTTGGCAAGATGTTTATGGTCGCAAAGAAATACAAAATAACTCATAATCCCCTTACAAACCTTTAAAAAACAGCCTGCCATGTTGCTGGGAGCACACCGTATATTTCAGGCATATAAATATGCATGTTTCCCTCGCTGCCCTGATCTTCCAAGAATATATTAGGTTTCAAATCTATAATGTATAGGGAGACTAAAAGATCTGTACCATATACATCAAATCTATTGTGACATCTCCCACCCCCCACCCCCCGTGAAAATGCACGGCCTAGCTACAATTACATGAGAGAGAAGAGGTGGTGGGGGGAGAGATTTCGTGAAGATATTATCTAGGGAGGGTGTCTCTATATTACTGGAGGGGTAGGGGGAACTGAGCATTATTAACTGTCACTGCTGAGGAGTGGCTGAAGCCAGACTTGAAAGTGGTCTATTCAATCAAAATAGACCTGGAAGGGACCTTGAAGGTCTTCTAGTCCAATCTCCTGCTCAAGCAGGAGAACCTATCATCATTGGCAGAGGTGAGTTTCAGCAGGTTCTGACCAGTTCTGCAGAACCGGTAGAGGAAATTTTGAGCAGTTCGGAGAACCGGTAGTAAAAATTCTGACTGACCCCGCCTCCATCTATTCTCTGTCTCCCAAGTCTCAGCGGATCAGTCGAAAATGGGGATTTTGCAGTAACCTTCCCCTGGAGTGGGGTGGAAATGGAGATTTTACAGTATCCTTCTCCTGCCACGCCCACCAAGTCATGCCCACCAAGCCTTGTCACGCCCACCAAACCACATCCACAGAACCGGTAGTAAAAAAATTTGAAATCCACCATTGATCATTGGCATCCTTCAGTCTCAGAAGACTATGGTATCGTGCTCTGGAGAGAGGTCCTAAAAGAGCATCTGGTGTGTCTAAAAAGGCCAATTTGAGAGTGGCAATCCCTTCCACACTAAGGGCAGATACATTCTGTCCCCTGCCCAGCCCCCAGATTTCGCTGGTTCTGGGACTGCCTCTTTGTCTCAGCCTGCCGAACAAGTGTCTCTTTGAATTGGAGAAGGCCATGCTGCGTCTTTAGCCTCCAAGCTGAACGATCGGAGGTCAAGGTTTCCCAGTTGTTAATGTCCATTCTCAGGGCCTTTAGTTCCCTCTTGCAGATATCCTTATATCGCAGCTGTGGTCTCCCTCTGAGGCGCTTTCCCTGCACTAATTCTCCATACAGGAGATCTTTTGGAATCCGACCATCAGCCATTCTCACGAAATGCCCAAGCCAGCGTACACATCGCTGTTTCAATAGTGTATACATGCTAAAAATTCCAGCACATTCCAAGACTGCGCTATTTGGAACTTTGTCCTGCCATTTTATGCCAAGAATTCGTCAGAGACAGCGCATATGAAAGGTGTTCAACTTTCTGTTCTGCTGTGCGTAAAGGGTCCAAGACTCAGTACAGTACAAGAGTGTGCTCAGGACACAGGCTCTATAGATCTGGATCTTTGTATGTTCCATCAGCTTCTTATTAAGCCATACTCTCTTTGTAGAACCTATACTATTTCAGATAAGTGACTATCTGGACTCTTCTTAAAAATCTCCAGTGATGGAGCACCCATCTCCATCTGATGGCAAACTGTTCCACTGGTTAATTGTCCTCACTGTTACCAGTAGGATGTTCCTCCTTAGCTCTAGGTTGTTTATCACCTTGATTAGTTTCCAACCGTTGTTTCTTGTCTTGCCTTCTGGTGCTTTGGAAAATAGGTTGAGTACTGCTATCATGTCACCCCTCTAGTCCTTTTCTTTAGACTAGCCATACCCCAATCCTGGACACGGTGGCTCAGTGGCTAAGACAGTGAGCTTGACAATCAAAAGGTCAGCAGTTCAGCGGTTCGAATCCCGAGTGCCGCGTAATGGGGTGAACTCCCTTTCCTTGTCTCAGCTTCTGCCAACCGAGCAGTTTGAAAGCACGTAAAAAATGCAAGTAGAAAAATAGGGACCACCTTTGGTAGGAAGGTAACAGCGTTCCGTGCGCCTTTGGCGTTGAGTCGTGCCGGCCACATGACCATATAGATGTCTCTTCGGCTTTGAAATGGAGATGAGCACTGACCCCTAGAGTCAGGAACAACTAGCACATATGTGCCAGGGGAACCTTTACCTTTACCTTTTTACCCCAATCTTGCAACCGTTCTTCATGTTTTTGTCTCCAATCCTTTAATCATCTTAGTTGCTCTTCTTTGTACTCATTCAAACAGATCTTATGGTTCAAAACTGTTCCTGTCAATCAATGACCTTCATTTGGTTTCCCACCAGTGGCCAAGTTCTCCATCGTTTTTAATGGACAATATTAGAATCTTCATGTTTTCTATTTGAAGTGGACACTCAATCACTACTCTTCCTCATATTTTTTTATAAACTATGGAGGGAGTACTGGAGTATACTAAAGTATTATTTGTTAATGAATCCAATGTAAGTATTTTTCTCCTTTAATTTATTCTCTTAATCCCTTAATTTATTCTAGTTTCTTCTAGTTCCTTCTAGAGTCCAACCTTCAATTTCCATTGTATCTTTTCCCCCAACAACAACAATAGTTTCCCACAGTAAGGACTTTGTAATTAATTTCAATTATTTATTCCAAATCCAACTGGACCCTTAAGGCTATTTTTTTATTTTTCCAAAAATCGATATTCTAAACACTCTTTTGCTTTTTTATTCAAAGAGGTAAGTATTTTTCAGAGTTCTTAAAAGTTCTGTTTAAAACTGATTTTGCTAAGATGAAGGAAATTCACACAATGAGTGTGATGAAAACTTGCTCTTCCAAAGGATAATTCCAAAGGTGATTAAGAAATGGGGCTCGGTTAGTGTGAGAAATTTTCATTGATGGTGCATGCCTTAAAAATTATCAGAATGACAGATGGCAACACAGAAGCAAATACTGTTAGGAGGAGTGATCTTAATTAGGACGGATCGGCTGAGACCCTTTCATCTTTTCTTCTTTTAATACAGATCCATATCAAATGGATTTGTGTTACTGCCAGAATACAATTTTGAACAGAGTTGAGTTGGATATTTGCTGTAGAAGATTTCCAGCAATTAATTGGGGTCTGAGAGGTGATAATTTGACAAAAATGTCCTTAGCACAAATGTTCCATTGACACTACCTGTTCAGTGTTTGTTATTTTGTTTTCTTTTTATAATGGCCTCTTGTGCATGGTTAATTCTAAGATTCAGAAAGAATGTCCCTCCCTTCCTCTATTCCCCCCCCCCTCTCTCTGCTATGCTATGCTATGCTATGCTTTCTTAATTTCATTCTATTCTATTCTATTCTATTCTATTCTATTCTATTCTATTCTATTCTATTCTATTCTCTTAATGCTATTCTATTCTATTCTACTCTACTCTACTCTACTCAACAGTTGTCTTAGTGAGCAACAGAAATGTTGGGCTCAATTGTGGTCGTATATCGAGGACTATGTATAGAATACAGTATAAAAGAAAGGGTAGAGAGAAATCTGTTGTGTCATACAGAATCCACCCATCCTCTACAAACTTAAGACATAAATTTGGAGCAGATATATATATATATATATATATATATATATATATATATATATATATATATATATATATATACATACATACATACATACATACATACACACACACACACACACATACATACATACACATACATACATGGTTTGTTCTAGATAACAACTGCAAAAGTTGTTATCATAATTCACAACAAAGCCATTATCCTTGACTTGCAGCTGCACTTAACTCTCTTGCTAGTGTATTGTATTTCATAATGGCCATTGCATTCCCTTGGTTATCTCCTCTTTCATTTTCCTTCCCCCACCGCCCTTGAAATGAAGCAATATATAGGAAGGAAGGAAGGTTTTTGAGTATTCCGAGGGCCCTTTCTTTGCAATCTATCTGCTGCTTGGATAATTCGTCCAGAGTGGCATTTTGTAATGACAGCAAGTTTCCTACCAATCAATAGTTATTTAATTCCCAACAAGCTCTCAAGTCCATTAAACCTGATTACATTCACCCATTTCAGTTGGGTGCAGTTATTTTTCCTACAACAGCACTTAATCTATAACGGGAACTTATGGGAACTTTCAAAAGCAATTCCAGCACCAATCAGCATATAGTAAAAAAGATGCAATTTGCTCATAATTATTTATTGGCCAGCATGGTGTAAGCTCTAGCTGAGTTCAACCTTCGCCCTTAAACCTAATGGATATCGAGGCAGCCGTGTCTGATTTTATTTTCCTTTCTCCTTTTACACTGTTCAGAAGCAGCTAACCAACTAATCTTTCAATCAGCGAGGATATGTTTCTTTCAGTATTGATAATGGCTATTTTTGAAAAAAAAAAAAATCAATACCATTCAACCAGGGGTGGGCTTCAAAAATTTTAGCAAGGGGTATTCTGCCCGGTTGCTGGGTGAGCATGGCAATGGTGGGTGTGGCCTAGTCAGCCTCCTGCACCATCGGGGGGGGCGTTTTGCCCTCCCCAGGCTCCGGAGGCTTTCCTCGAGCCTTTGGGAGGGTGAAAACGGCGGCCCTCTGGAGGATGGAAACAGGCCTTTGCAAACTTCTGATAGCCCCGGTTTTCGCCCTCTCTGAGCCTCCATGCATGCCCTGTACTTACCTGCATCCAAAATGGGCTGCATGGTGACTCCTGGGAGGGGCGGGGTGGGGTGGGTGGGGCCAGCCAGGAGTGGGATTTGGGGCTTCTCTGAACAGAACAGAATCTTAGCTAGAGGTTTTCCCAAACCCCAGCAAACCCCCAGCAGCCCACCCCTGCATTCAACTTCATGGAACATGAATAATCATATGACACCCAAAAAAACTAACAGCATCCATCCATATAGAATAGAATAGAATAGAATAGAATAGAATAGAATAGAATAGAATAGAATAGAATAGAATAGAATAGAATAGAATAACAGAGTTGGAAGTGACCTTTGAGGTCTTCTAGTCCAACCCCCTTCTTAGGCAGGCAACCATACACAACTTCAGACAAATGGTTATCCAACATTTTCTTAAAAACCTCCAATGTTGGAGCCTTCACAATTTCTGGAGGCAAATTGTTCCATTGATTAATTGTTCTCACTGTCAGGAAAATTCTCCTTAGTTCTAGGTTGCTTCTCTCCTTGATTAGTTTCCACCCATTGCTTCTTGTCCTGCCCTCAGGTGCTTTGGAGAATAAGTTGACCCCCTCTTCTTTGTGGCAGCCCCTGAGATATTGGAAGACTGCTATCATGTGTCCCCTGGACCTTCTCTTCACTAGACTAGTCATGCCCAATTCCTACAACCGTTCTTCATATGTTTTAGCCTCCAGTCCTCTCATCAACTTGGTTCCTCTTCTCTACACTCTTTCTAGAGTCTCAACATCTTTTTTACATCGTGGCGACCAAAACTGGATGCAGAATTCCCTGTATGGCCTTACCAATGCCTTATAAAGTGGTATTAACACGTCACATGATTATTATTCTATCCCTCTAGTTACGGTAATTATTTATGCTAGTTATTTAACATATGGCATACAGGTAGTCCTTGACTTACAACCACAATTAAGCTCAACATTTCTTTTGATAAGTGAGACATTTGTTAAGTGAGTTCTAATCCCAATTTACAACCTTTCTTGTCAGTTGTTAAGTGAATCCCTGCACTGGTTAAAAGCTCAGAGAGCAACCAAAGATTTCGAATGGGACAACTCACCATGGCCTTTTCACCATGATGATCTCCCTGGGGGACAACTTGCCTCAGGGCAAATCCACCTGGGATAACCCAGTGCCATAAATGTTACCAACTGTTTCTTCAACATTATGTGAAGATAAGGTCCAATAGCATATTAAAAAGCAGAGACATCAGTCTGCCAACAAAAGTGCGTATAGTCAAGGCTATGGTTTTCACATTTGCAATATATGGCTGTGAAAGTTGGACCATAAGAAAGGCTGAGTGCCAAAGAATTGAGGCCTTTGAACTCTGGTGCTGGAGAAGACTCCTGTGAGTCCCTTGGACTGCAAGGCGATCAACCGGTCAGTCCTAGAGGAGATCAACCCTGACTGCTCTTTAGAAGGCCAGATCCTGAAGATGAAACTCAAATACTTTGGCCACCTAATGAGAAGGAAGGACTCCCTGGAGAAGAGCCTAATGCTGGGAAAGATTGAGGGCAAAAGAAGAAGGGGACAGCAGAGAACGAAGTGGCTGGATGGAGTCACTGAAGCAGTTGGCGTGAGCTTAAATGGACTCCAGAGGATGGTAGAGGATAAGAAGGCCTGGAGGAACATTGTCCATGGGGTTGCGATGGGTCAGACATGACTTCACAACTAACGACAACAACAATGGTCCAATATGGTTGAAGACAATGCTAAAATTTGCAAGTCACTGAAACCAATGAGATGTATTACTGTTATTCTGTGACACTGTCAATCTATAACTACAATTTATTCTCAGTGATGTCACCATTTACAATTTCTTCGTTACCGAAATAAAATAAAAACCCTGCATTTTAAACCCCCATCAAGAAAAAAAAAACAAATAGACAGAAAGATAAATGTAAGAGGTAAATGGCCCCTTTTCAATGACACACAGAGGCTTCAAAGCACTCAAACCACACGGCAGTCAGTTATTTTGTCATCCCAGCCTCTGTGCAAATGGTGAGTCTCTTGGAGAGCCGGAATGGCTCACAAATGCACTGCCCTCTGGCCAACCCCATTGAGTGGAGGCATGAATGTTAAACAGCATTGGATCAATACAGGCAAATATAGCTCAACTACACCATTTATTCAGCCATGAGAGATGTCAATAGACAGATTAGGGTGATCCATCTTTCTGATTTCCTCCTCTCTTCTTGTCTGACTACATGACAGTCTCTTTTTCTTTCTTTCTTTTTTTTTCTTTCTTTCTTTTTCTTTCCTTCCTTCCTTCTTTTCTTCCTCCAGCCTATCCCTTCCTTCCTTCCTTCCCCCCTCCCTCCCTCCCACCTATCCCTTCCTTTCTTCTTTCCTTCCTTCTTTCAGCCTATCCCTTCCTTCCTTCCTTCCTCCAACCTATCCCTTTCTTTCTTTTTTCCTTCCTCCAGCATATCCTTTTCCTCCTTCCTCCCTCCCTCCAACCTATCCCTTCCTTTCTTCTTTCCTTCCTCCAGCCTATCCTTTCCTTCCTTCCTTCCTTCCTTCCTTCCTTCCTTCCTTCCTTCCTTCTTCCCTCCAACCTATTCCTTCCTTCCTTCCTTCCTTCCTTCCTCCAGCCTGTCCCTTCCTTCATTCCTCCAACCTATCCCCTCCTTCCTTCCTTCCTTCCTTCCTTCCTTCCTTCTTTCCTTCCTTCCTCCAACCTATCCCTCCTTTCCTTTCCCTTTTCTTCCCCTTTCCTTTCCTTTCCCTTCCTTATCATGAAAACTCCAATTAGCACTTTAAGTTTGCTACAGTTAAGTTGTTTATTGGAAGCAACCTTGTTTAACTCAACCAAGCTTAACCAAGTAGGTTGAGGCTGGAAAGGAAGATTAACACTCTATAGCTTTGTAACAAAACTGCAAGAGGAGGCTACATTTCTTTTAATGCCTGTGGCACTTTTATGACAGTGGAACATCTCCATACCAAGTTTACCTAAAAGCTTATATCTATTATGGCCTAGGATCAAAAACCTTGCAAAGAGACAGCAACAGCTCTAAGGTTGTGGAATTGGTGTATGGTCATTTGTAGGTAAAGCTTTGAATGTTGATTCCAAGAAATCATATGAAGATTGGACTTAGTACATGGTCGCTGGGAAACAGTTTGGTGTAGTGGTTAAAAGCATCCATTTAGAAACCAGGAGAGTGTGAGTTCTAGTCCTGCTTTAGGCATGAAACCAGCTGGGTGACTTTGGGTCAGTTCCTCTCTCTCAGCCATAGGAAGGAGACAAGGGCAAGAAGGGTTAGAACCTGAAAGGCACCTGAAGGCCAGACAAGGAATAATGGGTGGAAACTGACCAAGGAGAGATTCAACCTGGAAATAAGGAGGAACTTTCTGACAGTGAGAACAATCAACCCATGGAACAGAAGTTGCCTTCAGAAGTTGTGGAAGCTTCATTGCTGGAGGCTTTCAAGAAGAGACTGGACTGCCATCTGGTGTAGGGTCTCCTGCTTGGGTAGGGGGATTGGACTAGATGACCTACAAGGTCCCTTCCAACTCTGTTCATCTGTTAATAATAAATGTTGCTCAAAAAATTGCAGAGACTTACGCAGGAAGCCCCTTGCCAGTGCTTTGATTTTGTTCAACTTCACCTGGCTATTTTTCTTTCACTGCCAGTGTTTCTCAAATCCAAATTTCATTTGTCTGTCATCGTTAAAGATTCATTGAAGAGCTGGTGGCCGCTGTGGCCAAGAGGGCCTTGACACAAGTTCATCTTGTTCACCAATTACACCCTCTTTTTTAAAAAAAAACTAGAAGGTGTTCAGATGCTCATGGGGCCATAAAACATAAATCCATCATCCATTACAATTGCAAACAGTGTGTCGGTCGGTTACAAGTCTTTTGTGCTTCATCCCCATATTCAAAGTTTACTAACTATCTAATTTCTCATATTGTCAAAACAAATAAACATCCTCGTTTATCATTTATTTAACTATGGCTTTATTGCTTCATAAAAATTATTTTCAAATATTATATTTTTAACTTTCATTTCATGTTTCATATTTCATTTCCATGTTTTATTATCTAGCCGTTGATAAAATACACCCCATATCTTATAATATTGTTTATCTTCTTGTTCTCTAATTTCAAATGTCAATTTACTCAATTCAGCACATTCTTAATAACTTCATCTTGCGTTGGTATTTTCTCATTTTTCCAATTTTTAGCAAACACAATTCTAGCCGCTGTTAAAACGTTCACAATCAAATATCTCAATTCTCTATTGTATATTTCTGGCACAATCCCTAATTTAAAAAAATCTCTGGCTTAAAGTCTATGTGTTGTTGTGTTGTTGTTGTTGTTGTTTGTCATTTTTTCCAACCATGTGTGGATTTTAGTCCAGTATGTATTTGTATACTTATAAGGGTTCCCAAGGCAGACATGTCTTGACTGACAGAATCCGAGCAAGAAAATCTTAATTACTCTTCCAAATGGTGAAAACAAACACCACCACAAAAAAACAAAAAACAAAACAAAAAAAACCCACTTATTTTCTAATTTCATACAAGATCTGTTGTGGTCAAGTCAATAAGCCCTATCAGATGATATTGGTTTTTGGGAGTCATGTGACATGGGCTGCAGGATGTTGTTTCCACTGCTATGCATCTAGAACAGGAAACTACAAAAGTACTGAAAGAAAATATCTGAAACGAATTGTCAATATTTTTTTAAAAAAAATCAAGAAATTATGAAAAGCTATTATGTCAAACCACATTGTTTTTTGAATCAAAGGTGTTAAACTTAGAAAATAATTTTTTCAGAATCAAAAATTATCGAAGCAAGCATTTTATTCTGAGAAACAAGGTATTTACAAAACAAAACAAAACAAAACTATTAAACTGGAATAACAACAACAACAACAACAACAACAAGAAAACAAGAGGTTAATTTTTTTAAAAAAAATGGTTAAAATTCAGTAGAAGAATGAATAAACGTAAACACCTATGCCAATGAACATTTTGCATAGCAAATCCAAAACAATGAACTAACGGCTGTTGGAATATCTTAGAGAAAAAGGTTTTGAAATGCATGGAAGAAAAGCTAAGAAAAAAAATAATCATCTCATTTGAAATCTACTGAAAGAAAATACTTAAATAAATGTTGCATGATGTAAATTTGGTTGCCCAATTAATGATGACAATAATAATAATAATAATAAAAAGAGAGATTGACTGGCACATGTAAAGCCCCACAAAAATAATAACAATAGAACTAATCCACAGATTGAAAGCACTCCACCAAACCAAAAATTAGATGCCAACTTAGCATAGATTGGAAAGTATAAAATAAATCAATTCTGAAAAGCTATTAGCAAAGTACAAAATTAAAATAAAAACAACAAAATGGGGAAATAAAAAGTTATATCATCTGGACAACAAAACAATTGCAGAAAACCTGGCTGAATTAGCATAATGTGTGATGGCAATTGCTAAAAACATTGGATAACGCAAAAGTAGGATCTAGCAATTCCTGCAAAATAATTTCAAATAATGAACATCATTTTTTTTTTCAGTGCGGAATCAAATAAAACCACTTGAATCTCCTAAAAAAAGGAAAAAAAAACATTGAAATTTTGGTAAACATTTGGCATAAACAAATCAAACACAATGGAACTGACATTTACCGAAGAACACAAAATTGGAGGAGAGAAACATCAGTAGCTACATCAACAATTGCAAAAGAACAAGCTAACAAAGTGAAGAATTGGAGTATACCATGAAAAGACAAGCTTTATGGATCTGGGCTTCAAATTTATTCCAGATTATTGCAATCAAATATTGTAGCAAAGATCAGTAAAATATTAGCTCACTTCAGGCTGAACATCTCTGATCATGAAAGAGAAACTAAAAGAAGCACCACTCAACAATTTCTACCCAATCACTTGTCTACCTATAACATTCTAGCGGTTATATTGTAGGTAACATTTAAAAACACCTGATTTCAGGCTCATTTTCCTTAGTGAAGGCAAAGAGAGAATCTGTAGAAAATTAAACAAGAAAACCTGTACAAAAACAACTTCTGTTTGCTAAAACAATATTTCTTTTTCTTAAAAAAAAAGAGAGAGAGAGAGAGCATAAAACAAGTTTTATGAAACCTGGATTGATTACAAAACAAACAAAGTGGATGAAGTTTCATGGAATTAATAAGAAATTTATAGTTTTTCAATAATGCAATGAAAAAATGGAAAACAACTGAGAGCAAATTCAGAAGAACTTGGAGAAAGAGGTTGTATAAACAAAGGCGCAGAATCAGAATGACATGGAATATTAATACCACTTTATAAAGCCTTAGTAAGACCCCACCTGGAATACTGGATCCAGTTTTGATCACCATATTACAAAAAAAGATGTTGAGATTTTGGAAACAGTTCAGAGAAGAGCGACTAAGATGATCAAAGGCCTGGAGACTAAACCATATGAAGAACGGTTGTAGGATTTGAGTTTGGCGAGTCTAGAGAAAAGAAGGACTGGGCTGCATAATAGCAGCATTACAGTATTTGAGGGGCTGCCACGAAGAGGAGGGGGTCAGCTGTGTGCGGTGGCATGAGCCTCCAGCAATTCCAGAGGCTGAGGCTGGCAGATCACTTGAGCTCAGGAGTTCTGGGATGCAGTGGGCCACCAGGGTGAACTGGCCCAGGTTGGAGATGGAGTAGGTCAAATTATTCTCCAAAGCACTAGAGGGAAGGATAAGAAACAATGGATGGAAACTGGTCAAGGAGAGAAGCAACCTGGAATTGAGGAGAAACTTCTTAACAGTGAGGACAATTAACCAGTGGAACAGAAGTTGCCTCCAGACATTGTGGGTGCTTCATCACTGGACGTTTTTTAAAAAGATACTGGATTGGGATTTGTATATATGAGTGTAGATTTATATACAGTCTGAAAAGAGGATGTCCTATTAATCAATATAATAGGTGAACCAAACAATTTATATGAAGATGTCATATTAATCAATATAATGAGTTATTGACAGAAGATAAGGTCCCCATGCAGTTACTACACAACTGGAAAAGAAAGATTGTAGTAGTGTTCCATTATACTAATATACTTATTTGTACCCTATGACTATCATTAAGTGTTGTACCTTACGATTCTTGACAAATATATTTTATTTCTTCTTAATGTACATTGAGAGCATTTTCACTAAAGACAAATTCCTTGTGCGTCCAATCACACTTGGCCAATAAAGAATTCTATTCTGTTCTGCTCTGCTCCACTCCACTCCACTCCACTCCACTCCACTCCACTCCACTCCACTCCACTCCATTCCATTCTATTCTATTCTATTCTATTCTATTCTATTCTTATTGTCAGATATATGGTGGGGATTCCAAACAGTTGAACAGTACTCTAAGATTGGTCTAGCATAAGTTTTATCAGCTCTAATTAGCAATACAATGCTTCCAGAAAAGAAACTTTGCAAAATTAAGTTTACAGCTCTTAATGCTTTTTTTTTATTTTAACCATGCTGTTACAGTGAGCTTTGGAGCATAAATCGTCAAAGATAAGTACACCTGGATCCTTACACAAGTGAGGGTCATCCGCTAGATCAGTGCCACCTAGCTTATACTTGACATTCTGATTACGTTTACCAATATGTAAGACAGAGCACTTATTAGTTGAAACTTGAAGTTGCTAAATGGGTGACCATTCAGACACATAGTCGAGATCACTTTGCAAAAACAATAGAATTATCTGTAGAATTGAATAATTTTACATCATCGGCAAAAACGATTAGATGGCTATTTGACCAGGATGGAATAAGGACTTCTGCCATGGGAAGACCGCCGAGGTCCTTTCCAGCACTATGACTCTATGAACTTGAAAAGCTAAGCAGAGGTGAAGCTGGTTAGATTTTGAATGGGAAAATTTAAACAGCAGAAAAAATAGACTATAGAGTGGCAATAGACGTAGAGTGGGAGTTTTTTTAAAAAAAACAACCCCAGAAGGTGACAGTGATAAATCATTTCCATATTCTGCCAATAAAACCACAAGGACATTTGTATGCCCACTTATTTGGCAATATCTAGACCACATATTCTCAACCTCAGAATCATTCAGGTGTATGGACTTCAACTCCTAGAATTCCCCAGGGTGTCATGCTACCTGTGGAATTCTGGAAGTTGAAGTCTGCACACCTGAACATTGCCACGGTTGAAAAAAATAGTGAGCTAGATTGTCAGCGCTGCTTTAATGGAAAATGACTAGGAAATCCCAAGTTGTTGTCCAACTTTTTTTTTCTTTTCTTTTCTTTTTTTCGTCGATTGAAAAGTCGGCAGTTCAGCAGTTCAAATCCCTAGTGCCACATAACGGGATGAGCTCCCGTTACTGGTCCCTGCTTCTACTTGCACGTCAAAAATGCAAGTAGAAAAATAGGGACCACCTTTGGTGGGAAGGGAACAGTGTTCCGTGCGCCTCTGGCATTGAGTCATGTCAGCCACATGACCACGGAGACGTCTTCGGAGAGCGCTGGCTCTTCGGCTTTGAAACAGAGATGAGCACCGCCCCCTAGAGTCAGGAACGTATGTGCGAGGGTAACCTTTAGTCCAAATTGGGAAACAAACACACATTCCACATGTAGTTTTCCAGGAAGAAGGCAACTAACTTTTTCATGGCTGATCTATGTAAATCTCTCTCCAATCAGAAAAGAAACCAGTGAAATAGACTATTTGGAAACTGACTAGTTGCAGAAAAGGGCCCCAGAGGACACCCACCACCAAATATGATTAATGGGGTGGATTAAAGAAATATTTATCTTCTCCTTTCTCTGACTACAGAATTATTACATCGGTCCAAAAAGTCTATCCGTATCTTTAAATATTGCTTTATGTAGTCTCCAGAGAGAAAATGGTTCACCTCACTGGTTCCAGTTACACCCAGACTCACTTCCCTTCCCCTTCCTCTCCCTCCACATCTCTATTTTGCTGTGTAATTGCATTTCTGGATAACTAATTGCTACAGAGATTTGGTGCAATGTTCTGCTATTTCATATCAAATCTGAACATCTCAAAAGGGTTTCGGCAATTGATTTGTTCATTTCCCAGAAGCTTGGCGCTCTGATATAGCGATATTGTAGAGCAAGTAGGAGCAAGTAGCTGACCTTGGACCTGAAGGTTTTAATTGTCCCTCACCAGGCGTGGGTTTCACTCTCCCTAATGCTTCAGCTGATATTTACACAATTGGCTCCAAGTCCTTCTATGGCTCCAATTGGCTCCAAGTCCTTCTATGACAAAACAGAAACACTGTCTTGGAAAGGGCTATACTTTTGAAAAGGTCCTAGCAATGTAGCAATAGATTGGATTAGAATTCTTTATTGGCCAAATGTGTTTGGAAGCACAAGGAATTTGTCTTGGTGCATACGCTCTCAGTGTACATAAAAAGACAAGATACATCTGTCAAAAATCATAAGGTACAACACTTAATGATAGTCATAGGGTACAAATAAGCAATCAGGAAACAATATCAATATAAATCGTAAGGATACAAGCAACAAAGTTACAGTCATACAGTCATAAGTGGGAGGAGACGGGTGATAGGAATGATGAGAAGATTAAAGAGCCTTGGTGGTGCAGCGGACTAAGTGCTGTTATGTAGCACTTAGCTGCCAGCTGCCTGCAATTAGTGCGAGTTCAAATTTCACCAGCCTCAAGGTTGACTCAGCCTTCCATCCTTCCGAGGTAGGTAAATTGAGGACCCGGATTGTGGGGGCAATAAGCTGACTGGTCCATTCTGGAATTTGGCAATTTGAAATTCTTTACCACTCTAAAGCTGACTCGAAATAGGGGTGTCTACCTGTCTGCCTATTTTTCTGCCTTTCTCTCTCTCCAATTTGGTTATCATCATCTTTGGCAAGACCCCAGGCTCCTTCATTCTCCCCTCCCCCACATTTCCGCCCCTCAGCAAATCATAAGAAGGAGACCCCATTCCATTCAGGAGCATTTAAATATGAGCCAACAGTGTGTGGTGGCCAAAAAAGCCAATGCAATCCTAAATTGCATTAACAGAGGGATACAATCAAGATCACATGAGGTACTAATACCACTCTATAAAGCCTTAGTAAGACCATACCTAGAATACTGCATCCAGTTTTGGTCACCACACTATAAACAATATGTTGAGACTCTAGAAAGAGTGCAGAGAAGAGCAACCAGGATGATTAGGGGACTGGAGGCTAAAACATACGACGAACGGTTGCAGGAACTGGACAGGGCTAGTCTAGTGAGAGAACGACCAGGGGAGACATGATAGCTCTGTTCCAATATTTGAGGGGCTGTCATAGAGAGGAAGGGGTCAAGCTATTCTCCAAAGCACCTGAAGGCCAGATAAGGAACAATGGATGGAAACTGAACAAGAAGAGATTCAACCTGGAAATAAGGGTAAATTTCCTGACAGTGAGAACAATCCGCCGATGGAACAGAAGTTGCCTTCAGAAGTTGTGGGAGCTTCATCGCTGGAAGCTTTCAAGAAGAGATTGGACTGCCATTTGTTAGAAATGATGTAGGGTCTCCTGCTTGGGCGGTGGGGAGGGAGGTTGGACTAGATGACCTACAAGGTCCCTTGTTAATCTGTATCTGTATCTTATTTCTCCCAAACTCTTCTCTTACGGGAGAAAATGCTCTTACATGAAAGCAGAACCAAAAGGAGAAAATATCGAAGAACATCTCTATATGAAGTTGTTGGCCAACATTGTTTATCTGAGTATTCTGTTTTCTTTTGACCATCACACTAAATGATCAAAACAGAGTAAAACAATGTGGGTGGCTCCATCACTGGAGGTTTTCAAGAAGAGACTAGACAACTGTTTTCCCGGAATAGTGTAGAGCCTCTTGCTTGAGGAGGAGTTTGGATTAGAAGACTTCCAAGATCTTTTCCAACCTTATAATTCTTTGTTCTATGGTCGATTTGAAAAAAAAGAACCTATTAAAGCCATAAAATAATCTGCTCCTGTGTAAGATTTATTTTCCTCAGTGGGTGGTGGCATAGGAGAGGTATAAAGGGCAAGGAAATATTAAATGAGGAAGATACAGGAGTCTGAATGTAGTAACAAACACGTAGCAATGTTACGGACACAGAATGCATGATTGTAATTTAGTACACGGATATTTTCGTATGTATATATGAATATTAGAATCACATGTGTAGATAGTAAATAGAAAAAAAGAGAGAAAAATGGATATATAAGAAATGAATACTGATGCGGAAATGCTGGAAAGAAGAAAATTATAAAAAAAATCATATTTTTGTTTTTTTAAAAAAACTGTTCAATAAAAACATGAACTGGGAAGGAATGCTGAAAAAAACAAAAAGAACTTATTTTTACCAAATACCAAAAGACTGTTTCAGACAGTACGTTTTTCATGTATTTTGTACTTCAGCATGGAAACTCACACTGTCTAGTTGCAGTTGATTTTTTAAAAATGTGTTTACACACACAGACACACACACACACACACACACACACACACACACAAACACACAGAATTCACATGTTACCGTTTTCTCCCTGCTGTTTTTGGAGAAGCCCTCCAAAACCCTGTTTGGGTTTTTATACTTCCTGATAGCTTAATCTCCCATCTCTACTCTCTTCTTCTTAGGAATCCGATCAAGGAATCCTCTCCATATGTTATTCTGTTACAACAGCAGAAGCGACTGATAAGGGGGGAAATCCTTGGATTAGATAAGAACGGGGAATTCTTTTCAAAGAGACATAAGCTGGCAGTTGCGATTTGTGGGACGCCAGCCACATTGAGTCATCTTGAGTAGGAAGGTACTCAGTAGGAGACACAGCCAAATATTCAAGGATTAGCTGGCTCTTTGCCATGTGCTGGTCCAACAGATTTTGTTAAATAATATGAGGGGGCAGAGAGAGAAGGAGAAAGAAAGAGAGGGGGAGAGGGAGAGAGGGAGAAAGAGAGGGGGAGAGGGAGGGAGAGAGAGGGAAAGGGGAAGAAATGGAGAGAGGGAGGGAGGGAGAGAAGGAGAGAGGGGGAGAAGGAGAAAGAGAGAGAGAGGGAGAGGGAGAAAAAGAGAAGGAGAGAAGGAGAGGGGGGAGGGTGGGAGAAAGAGAGAAGGAGAGGGAGGGAGGGAGGGAGAAAGAGTGATAAGGAGAGGGAGAGGGAGGGAGAGAGGAAGAGAGAAGGAGAAAGAAAGAAAGTGAGAAGAAGGAAAGGAGAGGGAGGGAGGGAGTGGAGAGAGAGAGGGAGGGGAGAGAGGGGAAGAAGGGGAAAGAGAGAGGGAGAGGGAGAAGAGAGGGAGAGATGGAGGGAGAAAGAGGAGGAGGGGCAGGGAGGGAGAAAGAGATAAGGAGAGGGAGAGAGGGAGAGAGAGGGAGAGAGAAAGAGAGGGAGAAGGAAAGGAAAGGGAGAGAGGGAGGGAGGGGGAGAAGGGGAAAGAAAGAGAGGGGGAGAGGAAGGGAGAAAGAGAGAAGGAGAGGGAATGAGGGAGAAAGAGAGATGAGAGAGAGGGAGAGGGAGGGAGAGGGAGAATGCATATCGCCAATACAAAGTTATTCAAATTGCTTCACCAGAGGGTAACTTGAATTTTTTTTTTAAAAAAAACAACAACAACGAAAAACATTGTAGTCTTTTTACAGACACAGTTTGTGCACGTTGAGATGGCAGACACTATTTTTAGTCCATCTTCCCGATATTCAAATGGGAGAGAAAAGCTAGAGTGCTTTTCCTTGCAACTGTCACATTTTGAGCTAATTAATGAGTCAGTTGGGATTACTGGTGTTATTTAAGAAGAAGAAACTGTTACAAACTTAAACAACCACAACAAAAAGAAAACAGAGGCTTCGAATAGATTCTAGAACGATCCCGAATTCAGAATTCATGGCAATTGTCTCTGGCCATCAACTTCAAAACTGTGTATGTGTGTTTCTTTGTTTGTTTTCCGGTTTGGGGAGGGGGGTTTGAAGCTCAGTAGAGGATGAGGAAGAATGATAACAATTTGCATAATAATGAACAGTGCAGCAAAAGAGCAAAAGGAACAAAAATAACAGCAACTTAACTCATCCTTTGTGATTAAGACATTAAAAAGTTTAGTTAGGTTGTTGGAAAAAGTGTTAGATTTGGACAGAGGAGATAATGATTTTAAGGGTGATTACATTATACTTTTTTTCAAGGTGGGAGAAACATACAAAAGGTTCAACCTCTGTTAAAATCTGGAGAGATTCTATCAGTGTTAATAGTATAACAGAATTGGAAGGGACCTTGGAAGTCTTCTAGTCCAACCCTTGGTTCAATCAGGAGATCCTAGACCATTTCTGACAAGTGGCTTCTTGAAAGCCTCCAGTGATGAAGCACCCACAACTTCTGAAGGTTCCAATGGTTTTTCTTCTAGCTGCTGGGAAATTTCTCCTTAGTTCTAGGTTGCTTCTCTCCTTGATTAATTTCCATTCATTGCTTCTTTTCCTGCCTTCAGGTGCTTCGGAAAATAGGCTGACCCCCCTCTTTTTTGTGGCAGACACACAAATATTGAAACACTGCTATCATGTCACCCCTAGTCCTTCTTTGCATTAGACTTTGTTGTTATTGTTGCTGTTAGTTGCAAAATCATGTCCGACCCATCATGACCCCATAGACAATGTTCCCCCAGGCCTTCCTGTTCTCTACTATCCCCTGGAGACCATTTAAGCTCATGCCGACTGGTTCGGTGACTCCATCCAGCCACCTCATTCTCTGCCGTCCCCTTCTTCTTTTGCCCTCAATCATTCCCAGCATTAGGCTCTTCTCCAGGGAGTCCTTCCTTCTTATTAGGTGGCCAAAGGATTTGAGTTTGCACTAGACTAGACTAGACATAACCAATTCCTGCAACTGTTCTTCATATCTTTTAGCCTCCATCCCCCTGATTATCTGTGTTACTCTTCTCTGCACTCTTTCCAGAGTCTCAACATCTTTTTTATATTGTGGTGACAAAAACTGGATGCAGTACTCCAAGTGTGGCCTTACCAAGGCCTTTTCGAGCCCTCCCTTGGTTGTTTCAATAGTTCACAATATAGAGATTTCTTACAACTGCAGCGACCTGAACGTCTGGAGAATAGTGGCCACAACAGAGAGGCAGAACAAGAAGCAATGGATGGAAACTGATCAAGGAGAGAACCAACATAGAACTAAGGAGAAATTTCCTGAGAGCTAGAACAATGAACCAATGGAACGACTTGCCTTCAAAAGTTGTGGGTGAGCCATTACTGGAGGCTTTTAAGAAGAGACTGGACAACCATGTGTCTGAAACGGTACAGGATCTCTAGAAGACTTTCAAGCTCCCTTCCAATTCTGTTATTTTGAGGTTCTGCCAATTGGTCAATATCCCTTTCACCTTGCTTAGTGGCGGAACACTAGGTAGGTCTTACTTGCTGGGTTGGTGATGGATGAGAAACGGAGTTATTTTTGCTCCTAGTCCCGAACATTAATGACTACACCACATTGGTCTATAGCAGTGATGGCGAACCTTTTCAGCACTGAGTGCTGAAAAGGTCGTGCAAAAATGTTGTGTGCACGCATGTGCTAATCGGGACCGCACTCTGGAAAAGCTGAACTTCCGGGTTCTAGTGCACATGCGTACCCGACAATCATGCGCAGGCCGGTTTTCAGCACTGCCGCACGTGCGAAGTACAGCTGATCATCGCATCTGTATGCGCACCGGAAACCTGGAAGGCAAACAGGCAAGGTTGCACATGCCGGGCGACATGGCTTCACATGTCACTTTGGGCACACGTGCCACAGGTTTGCTATCATGGGTCTATAGGCTGACATGTGAAGTTTTGCACCCATTACTTCCCTTCCTTTGCACACTTTTACGCTGACTTTTGCCCTTGGAAAATTACACCACAAAATTCTGCATTGATGACAAGGATGCTTTCTGTTTGCAAAGGTTCACAAGTCACAACTTGTGTCACTCACGCATGGTGCTGTCTGATCCATGAATAAGCTATGGTTTTTATCCTGAACTCTGAGAATGCTGTATGGGGACACACAATTCTAATAAATACAATACAGAGAATAAGGAGAGAGAGAGAGAGAAAAACTCCACTCTGTGACACATTCTTCGCACATGATTTTCCCTAGACAATTTCTACTGACTCATCAGAACAAGCACACCCATCAAAATGCATGGTATCAACTCACAGTGGTATAAATTACCAACATTTTGTTGAGCCGCGAACACATTTGTTTTCCTTCCTCAAAAAAAAAAAAAAAAAAAAAAAAAAGAAGAAGCACAAAAGCAAATATTTGTTTGGCTCCAGTAATTGGATAACAACACATTCAAGAGTGTATATAGCATGTTCTGTATTTCCATAATAGAAGATCAGCTTGTCTCTGTGTTTTCCCCTCATTAAGAAAAACGGGATATATAAGAACTCTTCAAAGCTATAAGCTCTAAGTAACCTCGACCCTAACAAAAGAACAGATGCTGAACCCGCTTGGTCCCACCCGCCATAATTAAACCCAATGAAGCAGATGCCCAGCACCGAGGTCAAATATGGACGGAGAAGGTACAATCGTTATACCAATCATGTTTACTAGGCACCTGTTATAGCATTTGTATAGACAGCATTCTAAAAAGCAGAGACATCACCCTGCCAACAAAAGTGTGTATAGTCAAGTTGATGGTTTTCCCAGTTGCAATGTATGGCTGTGAAAGTTGGACCATAAGGAAGGCTGAGCGCCAAAGAATTGAGTCCTTTGAACTCTGGTGCTGGAGAAGACTCCTGCGAGTCCCTTGGACTGCAAGGTGATCCAAGCAGTCAGTCCTAGAGGAGATCAACCCTGACTGCTCTTTCGAAGGCCAGATCCTGAAGATGAAACTCAAATACTTTGGCCACCTAATGAGAAGGAAGGACTCACTGGAGAAGAGCTGGGAACGATTGAGGGCGAAAGAAGAAGGGGACGGCAGAGAACGAGGTGGCTGGATAGAGTCACTGAAGCAGTCGGCATGAACTTAAATGGTCTCCAGGGGATGGTAGAGGACAGGAAGGCCTGGAGGAATGTGGTCCATGGGGTCGCGTTGGGTCGGACACAAGTTCACAACTAACAACAACATAACATTTGTCCAGTGATGAATAAGAGTTTGTATGTGCAGTTATTTTCTGAATTCAGTTATCATCCGCCAGACTTGAAGGAGGAGGAAGCCTACAAGCAAAGATAATATATTCTGTACATTTCAAAAAAACCCTCTTTTTTCACTGTTGCAGGGCTCTATATTTGCTAGGCCCATCAAAATTCAAGGCAATCAAATTTTTGAGCGACCTCGAAAAATCTGAGCGGTTTTGTTCATTCTCAGCAGTTTAAGCAGAAAACCCACTGCATCCCCCAAAGGTGAAGGGAAGGCTTGAAATATAACGCAATGGCCTCGCATTGATGTTCTTGTAAAATAGCTTAAGCACTCTGAAATGAAAGGCAGATTCTTTCGAAAAGGGCTTCTGTGTTTTTGTTTTCATATATATATATATTTTTAAAGAGCTGGGGCCTACGCTTGCTCCTCTGTGGATGGAGGGGTTTATAAAGGAATTGGTGTTAGAAATGATCTGTTCGTCAGAGGAAGAAGATGGGGAGATATACATATTTGCCTTCTCTTTCTGCAGTCTCTCCTTGGATCATGGTTGACACTGGTTTGAAACAGCCCTAACTGTCCAGATCAGGGAGGAGGAGGAGGAGGAGGAGGAGGAGGAGGAGGAGGAGGAGGAGGAGGAGGAGGAGGAGGAGGAAAAGGGAAGGAAAGGAAAGGAAAGGAAAGGAAAGGAAAGGAAAGGAAAGGAAAGGAAAGGAAAGGAAAGGAAAGGAAAGGAAAGGAAAGGAAAGGAAAGGAAGAAGAGGGGAAGGGAAGATTTGTCATCAGCTTGATGACAATCTTCCGTGACAATATAGTGACATTTTTCTCCAGGATGATCTGCCCACTAACCCGATCCTTCAGATTTTCTCACAGATTTTGCCCCTGTAACTGAGCCTATCTACCTTTTCGTTCCTCCTTCCTTTCCCAGTATTAGAGCCTTCTCCAGATGGCTGTATGTACAAGAAGGGCTAACAACATACTTTAAAAAATAGAACCACTCTCAAATTCTACTTCATTCATAAATATATATACACATGTAAGTACATTCTAAATAATAGATAAAATAAGCCAACAAGGTATCATTTTCTCTCAGCTGTACTTGTGTACCTTTTGCTCCAGAAGCTGCACTTTTAACTTTTTAAAAATAAAGTCCATCCACTTCTGATGGCTATGAGCATAGCAGTTGTGTTGTGGTCCTGCCATTATGGGTGGGATTTTTTGCTGATTTCCTTAGCTTTGAGGGAGATTTCACAAAATAAAGGATGAACAGACCAAGAAGTTTATTTTAAACCTTAAAAAAATTAGGGAGAAAATAAACCTTACCCCCCAAAAATAAAAAACAACCCAACAACAGGATTTTGTTGCCAAAAGGTGGTGTATGATCTGAAGTGGCCTTTAGTGCAACAATCTAAGATTGGAATAAAATTGGTTTGGGCCTTTTTTGACATTTGATTCCCATGCTATCCAATAAAGATATTGTTGTGGCCTCTCAGCTGCCAGTGGAGCTGGCAGCAGACTCGGACAATGAGGAGGTTGGGGAGGAACCTCGGCCAGTCCTGGAGTCTGGGGAAAGCTCTGGTGAGTGCTCTGCATTGGAAGCAGAGATAGAGCCAGGGCCATCCAACATTTCCCAGCTGCCTTCGGAGTTGGAGATAAGTGGGGAAGAAGAACAGCTGGAACCTGTTCCAGATGCACATATGCGCAGACCTGTCAGGAGAGGAGAACAACTGAGGAACAGGGGCCAACTCGGGAAGAAAGGCACACGTGGACGCTGAATGGCCCCTTCCTGGCTGGGGAATAAATAGAAGCAAAAGGGGAGTGGTGGTTGCAGGAGACAACCGTTCATATTTCTTATCGTGGTTTGTTGTTGTCAGGAATTAATTTACAGCTTTGCGACTGGAATCTCTCGGCCTGGCAATTACCCAAGGACTGATAAGGCAGTGGTGAAATCCAAACTTTTTTACTACCGGTTCTGTGGGTGTGGCTTGGTGGGTGTGGTGTGGCTTGGTGGGCATGGCTTGGTGAGCATGGCAGGGGAAGGATACTGCAAAATTTCCATTCCTACCTCACTCCAGGGGAAGGATACTGCAAAATCTCCATTCCCACCCCACTGCAGGGGAAGGATACTGCAAAATCCACATTCCCTCCTCACTCCTGGGGGAAGGATATTGCAAAATCTCCATTCCCATCCCATTCTGGGGCCAGCCAGAGGTGGCATTTGCCGGTTCTCAGAACTACTCAAAATTTCCGCTACCGGTTCTCCAGAACCTGTCAGAACCTGCTGGATTTCACCCCTGTGATAAGGTCTGTTATTGCAATTAACCCTTGGAAGGATTATTGTCTGGACTTTTCTGTGTGTGTGAATGCCATGAATTCACAATAGCTAAATAAAGAGGGTTATTTTGGGGACAAGGAGTCTGTTTCTTGGTTCTGCTAAGATTGGGTCAGAACAGATATGCCGTCAGGTGCAAAGAATCAGGACCATTCATAACACTGTAGCAAAGAGGGTTTATCAAGTCTATACCCAAGAGTTAAAATTCAACACCAAATTGGTGCCAGATAAGTATCAATGGAATTCAGGAGGGGTAAGATTTGAAGCGCTTGTGGGAATGCAAGGTTTTAAGATTGAAAATCAGGCTTGTCAGATGCTACATCTTTTCTATCCTGCTCTACTGAGTGGAGAGTTAGTCTCTGAGAGAAAACCACTTGAAGAGACTAGAAACATTTGGAATGTGGATTTACAGACAGATGTGGCATGTAAGTTGAGTTGACAAAATCAGAAATGAGGAGGTGATAAGCCGCCTGAGAAAGCCAAGGGAAATAATCAAAACCATAAAAAAGCAAAAGTTGGAATATTTTGGACATGTGATGTGACACCCAGAAAAATACAGCATTCTCACTTCATCCTCCAGGGAAAGATTGAGGTCGAGGCAGAAGAAGAACATTGTGGCTTCAAAATCTAAGGAACTGGCTGGGACAAAACTCAGCAGCACTTTTTCGTGCGGCTGTTGATAAAAAAAGATTGCCAACATGATCACCAACATCCAATGATGGATAGACGGATGGCAAGAGAAGAAGAAGTGGGAATGCAAGGACTCTAAATTGATGACATGCTTAACTCCACCACTGAGCTCTGCCTGAGCTCTTCTCCTAGATATGTGAAGCGTTGGATCTAATTCCTAAAAGATGCTTTGGGGTAGATGGAAATGTGAAAGGCAATGACTGTTTAGGACACTTCACAACTATAAAAATCCAGTCTCCGTATGACCCTGAGAAAAAGCACAAATGTACTGTACTTCCTGAGAATGCTCAGGAAGATAAATCTATCTCAACATCTGCTTCTGTCCTACTATCACAGCATCATTGAGAGTGTCCTGACATATGACATTCTTGCATGGTATAGGGGCAGCTCTATAGCGGGCAGAAAAGCTCTACAGACTGCCCAGAATATCATTGGGTTCCAGCTACCAGCCCTGGACATCTTTGAATCTCGTTGTTTGAGAAAGTTGAAATAGAAAGTAACATTCTGAGAAACTCTTCCCATCCTGCTTATAATCTTTTTGGACTGTTGCCTTCTGGCAGAAGATACAGAACAATTAAAACTCATACCACACATCTTCTGAATAGTTTTTAACCCAGAGCTATAATTGCATTCAACAATGAACTAAAGGGCCACCATCCGTGAGCTGTTGGACAGCATTACTTGGTCTGTTGTGTGGATGTTTGGGCGGTTTAGGGGTGAGGAATTTGTGATGGGTGGGTGGGTGTTTGGGGATTGTTATGTGTGTTGGACCTGGTCTTTGGGTGTTAAGTGAATTTCATTATATGGGTATATTGTGTATGCATGTACAATGACAATAAAGTTGTTGTTGTTATTGTTGTTGTTGTTGTTGTTATTGGTTAATCTTCAGTGAGATTCGCAGCCTTTGAGACCGGTTAATAGTTTAGCAGCTCGAGTCCTAACCAAGGACCTAGGAACTGTTAAGGTATCATCGGGGGATGTAAACTGTTCCGAGTAAGGTGGTTTTTTGTAGAGTCAAAATGTTCAAGTCCAGTAAATTTAGAATTTCTAAATAGCGGGGTAGCCCTTTGGGTATTGCTCCAAGGGCTCCAATTACAATCGGGACAACACACAATTTCTTTTTCCACAGTCGCTCAACTTCAATTTGCAAGTCCCGGTACTTTGTGATTTTTTCTTGCTGCTTATCTTCAATCCCCAATTATGATTGGGGATTATTCTATTATTATTATTATTATTATTATTATTATTATTATTATTATTATTATTAAAGTTTTGCAGGCAGGTGCCAGGTTTATGCCCTCAGATGCACCAAACCATCATTTTTGGAACTGAATGCCAATTCCTTTCACTGGGAATAGTTGATATGACATGGGTGGGTGGAGGAAAGAAAGGGGGAAAACGAGAGAGAGATTTAAACTACATGGGGAAATCTTGAACTCTCTAGGAAATCTTTGATGCTAAGAGAAGATCTGGGTCCAGGTCTGACAAGCAATATCCTTTATTATTGGGCTGCTATTTGTCAGAAATGGTGTAGGGACTCCTGCTTGGGCGGGGGGGTTGGATTAGATGACCTACAAGGTCCCTTCCAACTCTGTTAATCTGTAAATCTCAGATGAATACTTGCTGAGAAACGAATCTCCTCTTTCTGGAGAAACCTTGTCAGAATTTATTACAGTAGTAGGTGTTGCTAACTTCACATGGAACAATCATCTAAGCTACTTCCGGGGTACAAATTTCTTCCATAAAATTGACATCTGGGTAATTAATACAAGAAGAACAAGCAGAGGATTTGGGTGAAGGCAATATTTGTTCCTTGCACATTCCCTCCCCCCCCCCCCAATTCTGTTTTGCAAATAAAATCAGCATTATCCTAATTTTACCATGTGCATTATGCTAAAAACTAGGGCCCCTGTGAGTGTTATGGCATTTTTATCTTAGCTAAAAGACACAATTACTTTGTTTACTGCAAGCACAGATTTCCTCGGTGCATTCCTTCCCCCCCACCCCCACCCCCAGGGATTATGCATTAAGGCAAGAGAAGCTGGTGGATAATATGATCTGCATCTCTTTATGCAAATAAACTCCCACCTCCACACCAGCCTATTTCTGTACACAACCTCGCCGCAAAGTAGAAATACCAAATGGAAACAACAGCAGCAGCAGCAACTAATGGAAGCGAAACACCTGTGCGAAGACAGCCAATCAACCTTAAAAGAGCCCAGATAGATCTCATCCAGCAGTTCATTCATTCTTTAGAGAAATGCAATGGAAACATTCCTAGGTAAATCAGAGTTGGGAGAGGGTGAGAAAGGGAAAGTGAAGGGATCCCATTAGTTGGCTTTGAAATGCTTTTAAAGCCCTAAACAGGGTTGATTTATGAAGGTAGCAAACCAGCACATTAAGCAAAATAGCTTGGAGTGCCAACGGGGCCTTCTCCCTTGCAATGCACAGTAGCAATCACTACCACCCTGAAATTTCATTATTAGACACACACAGGAACCAGCCTCACCAGAAGAAAGAAAGAAAAGAAAAGAAAAGAAAAGAAAAGAAAAGAAAAGAAAAGAAAAGAAAAGAAAAGAAAAGAAAGAAGGAAGGAAGGAAGGAAGGAAGGAAGGAAGGAAGGAAGGAAGGAGAGGGAGGGAGGGAGGGAGGGGGAAAGGAAAGGAAAGGAAAGGAAGGAAGGAGAGGGAGGGAGGGAGAAAGGAAAGGAAAGGAAAAAGAAAGGGAGGGAGGGAGGAAAGGAAGGAAAGAAGGAAGGAAAACAAGGAAAAAGAGAGGGAGGGAGAGAGGGAGGGAGGGAGGGAGGGAAGGAAGGAAGGAAGGAAGGAAGGAAGGAAGGAAGGAAGGAAGGAAGGAAGGAAGGAAGGAAGGACATCAAATTATACTGCACGATGGCTAGGATGACTACCTTAGCCCTATAGAGTCTTTGGACTTGGATCGTTCCAATCAACAAGGGCACTGAAAAAAAAATGTGATTTACAACCTGTCCTTGCATTCCCAACCGTTGCACATCCCCAAGGTCACCTGATCAAAATCCACCCATCTGGCAACCAGCATGTATGTACAAAGTTTGCAGCTTCCTACGGTCACGGCACCACTGTTTGCCACCTTCCCAGCCAGCTTCCGAACATCAGTGTCCATGGGGGAAGCCGTAATCACTCAATGACCATTTGGTTCGCTTAACAACCATGACCAAAACAGTTGGAAGATTGGGCAAGGCTCACTTCACAAACGCCTTACTTTTAACAAGAGGAATGTTGGTCTCAACTGCGATCGTAAGTCGAGGACAACTGCTAGGGAGGGGAAACAGCGTCTATGTTTCTATATCGGAACAGCTCCAGTCTGTCTCGTTCCTGGGCTATGGGCAAAATGAAGGCAAGAAATATGAGAACATGGCTGATGAAAGAGGTTGCTAGGGCAGGTGACTGCCCTGCTTAGGTGTAAGGGGCTGCCACAAAGAAGAGGATGGGGGGGGGGGGTTCAGCCTATTTTGCAAAGAACCAGAAGGCAAGACAAGAAAGAACCAGAAAACAACCAGAAAAATATGACAAAGGGAATGAGTATTTAATATTACATGTTTTGACAGCAGCAAGAATTGTATTTGCACAACACTGGAAAAATGAGGAAATTCCTACAGATGAAAATATAATTAAAAGAAAAAAAATTAGACTGTGCAGAAATGGATAGATCAACATTAAAGATAAAGGACAAAGAAGACATTTTTTAACATGGGGTTTCCTTTACTAATAGTTAGATAATAAAGGTAGAAATTAGAAATTGGAAGAAATCACTATGTACAAGTAAATATTATTGTTGTTGTTGTTAACTCTTTTATTCATTAAACATGAAACTCAGTCAACTGATCATTTAAAAATGTCACAAATACCATTGACTTGTGACACATTTTTAAATGATCAGTTGACTGAGTTTCCTGTTTCATGAATAAAAGAGATGATAATAATAATAATAATATTTACTTGTATATAATGGTTTATATTACTATTATGGCTACTACTACTACTATGGATAAGTAAATTGACCCAGACAATACACTGTTTATTAAGCACTTATGTAAGTTAAAGAAAAAAATATATAAATAAAAATCTAAAAAAAGAGAAAAGAAACAACGGATGGAAACTAATCAAGGAGAGAAGGAACCTAGAACTAAGGAGAAATTTCTTAACAGTGAGAACAATTAATCTGTGGGAAAACTTGCCTTCAAAACTTACGAGACCGCCTTCTGCCACCAATAGCCTCCCACCGGCCAGTACGCTTGCACAGAGTGGGCCTCCTCAGGGTGCCGTCCACCAGACAATGTCGGCTGGCGACCCCCAGGGGGAGAGCCTTCTCTGTGGCAGCGCCCACCCTCTGGAACAACCTCCCCGCAGAGATACGTACAATAACAGACCTCCGGATTTTTCGTCGGGCCCTGAAAACCCATTTATTTCAACTAGCTGGGCTGGCTTGAGTTAATTTTAAATTGATTTTAAATTGGGTTGTTTTAATTTACGGCCAAATATTTAATTATTTTAATACTGTTTTTAAATTTTGTATGCTCTGTTTTTACCTTGGCTGTGCACCGCCCTGAGTCCTATTTGGAGAAGGGCGGTATAGAAATTTAATAAATAAATAAATAAATAAATAAAAAGTTGTGGGCGCTCCATCACTGGAGGCTTTTAAGAACAGACTGGACAGCCAGTTGTTTGGAATGGCATAGGGCTGGGATGGCGAACCGATGGCACATGTGACAGAAGTGGCACACAGAGCTATCTCTCTGGGCACACCAGCCTTTGCCCATTGCTCTTCCGGGTTCCATCACGCACGCTTGGGAGTGCCAGAAACCAGAAGACCAGGGGATCGGTGTTCATGTGCATGCCGGAAACCGGAAGCTCAGCTTCCCAGGGCACACATGCTCGCCGGGGAACTGCTCCTCCGTTTTCTGGTGCTCCCCTGCGTGCATGTGCTCCTGTTTCGGCACTCAGTGCTGAAAAGTTTCACCAACACTGGCATAGGGTCTCCTGCTGGAGCAGGGGGTTGGACTAGAACAGTGGTGGGTTTCAAATTTTTTTACTACCGGTTCTGTGGGCGTGGCTTGGTGGGCGTGGCATGGCATGGCATGGCATGGCTTGGTGGGCGTGGCATGGCATGACTTGGTGGGCGTGGCATGGTATGGCTTGGTGGGCGTGGCATGGCATGGCTTGGTGGGCGTGGCATGGCATGGCTTGGTGGGCGTGGCAGGGGAAGGATACTGTAAAATCTCCATTCCCTCCCCAATCCAGGGGAAGGATACTGCAAAATCCCCATTTCCTCCCAATCAGCAGGGACTTGGGAGGCAGAGAATAGATGGAGGGTGGGACCAGTCAGAAGTAGTATTTACCAATTCTCTGAACTACTCAAAATTTCCGCTACTGGTTCTCCAGAACTGGTCAGAACCTGCTGAAACCCACCTCTGGACTAGAAAACCTCCAAGGTCCCTTCCAACTCTGTTATTCTGAAATTGGCACTTTTGCTATGCCAATTCGATCGAATCCCTAAGGACAACTGTAGCTAACTCAAAAAAAAAAAAAAAAAAAAAAAGGGAAGGCAGCATGCCCTCTCTTACTGCAGAGATGGAAATAGGAACACTCGGAGTGTGCTTTTAACACACTACTCTGTCATGCCAAGAATCACTGCTACGGTGTTGCCATTCCCTGCTATACATATTGCTAAAGGCTTTTTCGTTGTATCTGCTGGCTACAGTTCATTTATCCTTCTGCAACAGCCTGTCCAGTGCTTTTGAAATAGGGAAGGCGTGCAAAGAGGCTATAAAGAAAGGGAGGGAGGGAGGGAGGGAAGGAAGAAACCACAATTATGCTATAGAATTCAATATCATATATTCTGATGAGGCCAAATAAATTGTTTTGGAACTCATAAAACCATGGGCCTGGCACCCTTATTATAATAGGATGATCCACAATCTGCTTCCAGGGGACACAATTATGGACGCCACTTGAGACGATTCTCGCTGCAGCTTGTTGTAAAAGTAGGGTTGGCTTTTACTCAGCACCGATGAGGTTAGAAGCAGGATGCTCCAACTGCAAGGACCGCTGGCGGACCTAAGGTCATATCAGGAGTTCAGCCGGGCATGTACAATGTTGCTTTCCAGCAAGTCAAGAGCTATTCTTGTCTGCGAAGAAGGCCTTGGGGTGCCGCATTCCACAAAAGTTCTACGTTGGGTCAAGAAGTGAGACTTGATTTCTTTCTAATCCAGGAATCTCACTTTTTCTCTCTGCCTTTGAGACAGTATTGATTCCTGGTCTGGATAAGTTCCTGCAACTGAGAAAGAGTGATGGGCTCGAGGCATCCCAGCTGGCTTTGGGCCAAAGGTAAGACTAGAAATGATGTAGGTCAGGGGTCAGCAACCTGCAGCTCTGGAGCCACATGTGGCTGTTTCACACCTCTGCTGTGGCTCCCTGTCACTCAAAATATGCGTTGCAATTGCCAATGTGCGATACCTGCTGGAACATGATTCATTGAGCTTTTCAGGCCAACCATGGATAAATCCAAGAAAAGAAAAGTTTCAGAAGAAAACAGAACGTTTAATTCAACTACATATGCTAGTTTTGTGACCGCTCAAAAAATAGGCTCGGGAAGGGTTTTGTGGCTCCCAGTATTTTCTTTTCTGTGGGAAATGAATCCAAATGGCTCTTTGAGTGTTTAAGGTTACAGATCCCTGGTGTAGGTTCTCCTTCTTGAGCAGGGGGCTGGAGTAGAAGACCTCCAAGCTTCTCTTCTCTTCTCTTCTCTTCTCTTCTCTTCTCTTCTCTTCTCTTCTCTTCTCTTCTCTTCTCTTCTCTTCTCTTCTCTCCCCTCCTCTCCTCTCTTCCCCTCCTCTCCCCTCCCCTCTTCAGTTTCAGCCTAGTGCCCTGAATACTATACCAAATGGATTCTCCTTCAAGAACTTTCACTGGGAGGTTAAAAAAAGGGTCAAAATTATGGTGGTGGGGGGGGGCACATTATCAAACCCCTCCCTCTTTTAATGTGAGTTACACCTTAATTTTTGATTTTCTGGACTTCTCCCATGGATGCCCTTATCCATCCACATTGGAATCCAATTGTCATCCAAACTTAAGTATAGCCCCATATAATTAACATTAAGAGCCTTGGTGGCACAGCAGACTAAAGCACTATTAAGTAACACCAGCTGCCTGCAATTACTGCAAGTTCAAATCTCACCAGGCTCAAGGTTGACTCAGCCTTCCATCCTTTTGAGGTAGGTAAAATGAGGACTCGAGGTAGGTAAAATGAGGTTTGTGGGGGCAATAAGCTGACTTTGTATAAAAAGAACACCGCTTAGGGGCCCCCCGAAAGCCCTACTAAGCAGGTATATACAAAAGTATGAAGGCTATTGCTTAACGCATTGTAAGCCGCCCTGAGTCTCCGGAAAAGGGAGGCATATAAATCGAACTAATAAATAAAATAAATGATTACAGCCATAAATTGAATATTTTCCTTTCCTAATTCAATTAAAAGGAAACAAAAACCACTGTTTATCAGCAGCTTTGGGCAAGTTTTTGAGTTGCACTCAAAATGTTGGGGGATACCTGCAGCTGTAAGTCACACCGCACTCCAGCCCCTGAGGTCAAACACAATCCTGATGTGGCCCTCAATAAAATCGAGTTTGACACCCCTGCAATAAGGTCTCCTGCCTTGGGCAGGGGGTTTGACTAGCAGACCTCCAAGGTCCCTTCCACCCCTGTGATTCTATGATTCCTTGCCAAGAACATTTTCTTAGACTTAGAAACCAAGGCAGCAGCCTCTGTGTTTCTGAAATGCCCGATCTACCGCTGTTGGAGGGCAGAATGAATCTTCCCTCGAATGACAAATTATGCAGACTGTCCTCATATGGCAATATGTGCTACCTACTAAAAACCAGGAGTGGAAAGTTACTTTAGAATTGTAGCTATATTTTGCACCATTTTTGCTGTGCCAAAGAGAAGGTTTTGGGCTTGATTGTTCCTCCAAGTGTATCTAATGCAGGCATGAAAGGATTTTTATTGGATCCTGGGTAATGTATTATTTAATGTCTGGGTATTTATGTCTATGATGGTATATTTTGATAAACCAAACACCATCCCAAATTCTTAGGGAGATGTTGGGGGTTGATGGAAAAGATGCTACTTTTCAGAGGAGAGTTTCCTGGCTCGCTAGCCTGTTTCCTGGTGATTGGCCCAATATCACCCAGGGGCTTTCATGTATAAGGTGGGACTAGAACTCCCAGTCTCCTGGTGATTGAACCAAAGTCTTCCAGGGGCTTTTGTCCATAAGGTGGGACTAGAACTCCCAGTCTCCTGGTGATTCAACCAAAGTCTTCCAGGGGCTTTCGTACATAAGGTGGGACTAGAACTCCCAGTCTCCTGGTGATTGAACCAAAGTCTTCCAGGGGCTTTTGTCCATAAGGTGGGACTAGAACTCCCAGTCTCCTGGTGATTGGCCCAAAGTCACCCAGGGGCTTTCGTGCATAAGGTGGGACTAGAACTCCCAGTCTCCTGGTGATTGGCCCAAAGTCACCCAGGGCTTTCATGCAAAAAGTGGGACTAGAACTCCCAGTCTCCTGGTGATTCAACCAAAGTCTTCAAGGGGCTTTCGTACATAAGGTGGGACTAGAACTCCCAGTCTCCTGGTGATTGAACCAAAGTCTTCCAGGGGCTTTCGTACATAAGGTGGGACTAGAACTCCCAGTCTCCTGGTGATTGAACCAAAGTCTTCCAGGGGCTTTCGTACATAAGGTGGGACTAGAACTCCCAGTCTCCTGGTGATTGAACCAAAGTCACCCAGGGGCTTTCGTACATAAGGTGGGACTAGAACTCCCAGTCTCCTGGTGATTGAACCAAAGTCACCCAGGGGCTTTCGTGCATAAGGTGGGACTAGAACTCCCAGTCTCCTGGTGATTGGCCCAAAGTCACCCAGGGGCTTTCATGCAAAAAAGTGGGACTAGAACTCCCAGTTTCCTGGTGATTCAACCAAAGTCTTCCAGGGGCTTTCGTACATAAGGTGGGACTAGAACTCCCAGTCTCCTGGTGATTGAACCAAAGTCTCCCAGGGACTTTCATGTATAAGGTGAGACTACAACTCCCAGTCTTCTGGCTATTAGACCAAAGTCTCATGTTGGCGACGCCTGTGGCCCAAGTATCCTTGTTTAATATTTTGGTGGCTTTTAAAGACAGTTGTTTCAGGAAGTTTTATTCCAATTTTATCATGCCATATTTAACTTTTTGTGTAGTCCAGAGTCACAGAAAGGAGGGGTTGCTTCCCAGAGAGCAAAAAGTTTGGAATGTCTGGTAGGAAAGAAGTGGGCAAAGACAGACCAGTGATGGGATTCAGCTGGTTTGGGCCAATTCAGGTGAACCAGTAGTTAAATTGCTTGCTGGCCCTGCCCCTTCCAGGAGTCCCCATGTTGCCCCATTTTGGCTCCTAGGTAAGTGTAGGGAAGCCTACTAGGCCCAAAATGGGTCACAGGGAGGGGCAGAACATCCAGCCCCCCGTGGCCCGTTTTTGCTCCAGTGGGGTGCAGGAGGCCAAGTGCTGCCTGTCACACACACCCCACGCCCACCAAGCCACACCCACAGAACCGATAGTAAAGGTTTTTGAATCCCATCACTGAGACAGAACCTCTCTAGCAGTTCACAGAGTAGAGCTACAAAGTGATACAGATAACTGCTTTAGTCTGGCAAGATGCTGTCTGTCAGTGAAGAACAATGAAGAAATTACTCAGAAGTATCTCCACGGGTCGTTCTTGGTTCTTCGGGCCTGACACTTCTTTTTTTTATTATTTATTTCTTTTTATGCTTGTTGCCGCTGGGGGTTGTTTTATGGGATCTTATACCTTGAATGTTTTATTGGATCTCTCTTCTGTATAAACCACCCAGAGTCTTTCGATTGTGGCAGGGCAGAAATGGGTAAAATAAATAAATAAATAAATAAATAAATAAATAAATAAATCAATCAATCAATCAATCAATCAATCAATCAATCAATCACACACACATTATTCATGAACATTCTTTGCCTGAGACATTTTTCATTTATTTATTCTGCATGTTTAGTTAGTTTAGTTTTATTCGTTTTGTATACCGCCCTACTCCCGAAGGACTCAGGGCAGTGAACAGCCAACAATAAAATACATAGATACACAAAATTTAAAAACCCAATAAAATCAAATTAAATTATTTGGCCCAGACAAATTAAAACACCCCGATAATTTAAAAACAGATTAAAATTTACATATTTAAAAAGGGAAGCGATTAGGCCAAGCCCGCTTGATGGAATAAAAAGGTCTTCACAGCACGACGGAAGGAGCGCAAATCCGGGATCCTCCGTATCTCCGGGGGGAGCTCATTCCAGATATTGAGTGCCCCCACAGAGAAGGCTCTCCCCCTAGGGGCCGCCAGTCGACACTGTTTGGCTGATGGCACCCGGAGGAGTCCCTCTCTATGAGAGCGTACTGGCCGGTGGGAGGCAATTGGTGGTAGTAGGCGGTCCCGTAGATAACCAGGTCCTAAGCCATGGAGCGCTTGTGTTTCTCCAAGAACCGCTTTTGAAGAAGGAAGGGCCATATTAATATCTTTGGAAATTGGGGGGGGAGGGGGAAGGAACCACATTTCTCAAAATTTGCATCCGGAGGACATCACAATAAACAAACAAACAAACAAACAAGCCTATCCTTTTATTTTTTCCAAGAACAGCATTTATATATTTTTAGGTATTCTGCTTACTGTATTTTTTTTTAACGGTTAAGATTTACGTCCTGAATTAAAATTTCTGTGACCTACCTAGAGTACGTCTGAGTCTCATCTGTTTGATGAACACCACTAATGAATGGGGATCTTGCCACGGAAGTTTGACCCATGCCTGTCCTCATTTACAGACTACCTGTAATTAAATTATAGTCGGCCCACATAGTATTTGGAGCAGAAATGCAGGGTGTTGATGCATTTATACACATGAGTTCACATGCCTGTGCGCTCAAGTAAAGGTGCCTTGTCCTATTACAACCGGGGTGTGTGAAAATTTTTATTTTTTTAATTTTCTTGGCAAGATTTCAGAAGTGGTTTGCTCTTGCCCTTCTTCTTCCCAGGTCTGAGAAAGGGGGGACTGGCCCAAAGTCACTCAACTGGCCACGTGCCTAAGGTGGGAGTAGAAGAACTCACCGTCTCTTGGGGACTATATCAAACTGGCTCTCACATGGAAGATTTAATCAGGGGTGGGCTGCTGGAGGTTCACAGGGGTTCAGGAGAACGTCTAGCTAAGATTATGTGCAGTTTGGAGAACCCCCAAATCCCATTCCTAGCTGGCCCCCACCTACCCTGCCCTGTTCCTCCCAGGAGTCCCCACGCAGCCTATTTTGGATGCAGGTAAATGCAGGGTGTATGCGGAGGCTTGGAGAGGGCAAAAATCAGGCCTACCGGAAGTTCAGGATGGCTGGAAATGGGCCTGTTTCCAGCCTCCAGAGGGCCTCTAGAGCCTGGGGAGGCCATTTTCGCCCTCCCGGAGGCTCAAGGAAAGCCTCCATTGCCCAGGGAGGGCAAAAACTCCCCCCTCCACCGTGGTGCAGGAGGCCAACTAGGCCATGCCCACCATGGCCACGCCCACCCAACAACCGGGCAGAGAACCCCTTTCTAAAATTTTTGAAGCCCACCCCCTGGATTTAATCTTTAGAAACGTGGGGATGCTGAACACCTATTTTCAAGACACAGCCTCCCTTCCTCCCTCCCCCCCCCTTCAAATCTTCCCCAAAGTCAAAAAACGAAAGAGAAGATTAGCACAGTAAAATCAACTCGCTTTAAAGAATTTGGGAGATTGTATTCATTTAGAATACAGGCTATGCTAGCATGGCACACATTCAAGTTATGTTCTGAACGTCTATCTGATGTTTTATGCAACGCATTTTTTTTTTCCTTAGACCTGCACAATTTGTACATGTCTTTGGGTACAGCTTTTCAGGCAACTACCGAACGTACGCATTAGAGTACGAATGCTTTTAAAAATAAATAAATACAATCTATGGGATACAGCTATGTAAAGAGTCGCCCTAAATGTTTGCTTTCAAGTGTGTGGTTTTTCCACACACTTGGAAAAGAGATAAATGTTAATGGCCTCTTGTGAAGGTGAGGCCGATTTGCATCAGGACAAACTTCGCATTTTGCTGAAGAGGAAGTCCATAATAGATATATTTTCCAGATCCAGTTGCTATTTGTCAGAACTGACAATTTGAGAATTGGTATAGATAAAGGTAAAGGTTCCCCTCGCACATATGTGCTAGTCGTTCCTGACTCTAGGGGGCGGTGCTCATCTCCATTTGAAAGCCAAAGAGCCAACGCTGTCCGAAGACGTCTCCGTGGTCATGTGGCCGGCATGACTCAATGCCAAAGGCGCACGGAACGCAGTTACCTTCCCACCAAAGGTTATATCTATTTTTCTACTTGCATTCTACTTGCATGGCAGAAGCTGAGACAAGTAACGGGAGCTCACCCCATTACACGGCACTAGGGATTTGAACCGCTGAACTGCCGACCTTCTGATCGACAAGCTCAGCATCTTAGCCACTGGGTCACTATGTCCCTTGACAATAGTGTTTGGGGTTCCAAATCCCATCGCTACTGGTTCGCTCCTGCGCGCGCATGCGCTTCCGATCCGGTGCAAACCAGTAGCAACCCACCACTGGTATATAGGCACCTAAACTTACTATATGCATACGCATGCACACTCATTCACTGTTTTAAATTATTTTAAGGATGACAATTAAACAAACCATCTGGTAAACGGGTTCTACAAGAAACATCCAGGAATATATCTATTAAAATATTTCGGCAATGCACCACTCTGCATTTGAAGTGGCTTCAAGCTGTTTTACTGAGCAGCTTCCATATCGTCTTCCCCATAGAAGCGAAGGGAATGCTATCTTGTAATTGCATTTACCACTTTATACAAGAGGAGAAAAAGGACTTCCTCTTCTTCTGAAATCACAGCTGAGTCTTTGCTCTTTCTTGCTGCTTTGAGTTTATACATTATCAAAATAACCTCTCCATGTGCAACAAACATAGCAGGCAGAAGTTAGCTGCAACATCTGTATTTTCCCCTGCCAGCTGTTTATCAAGCTTTTTAATTTTTTTTAAAAAATGACCCTTCACTCCAAAAAAGCCAGAATGCTTAGAAACATTCCACAGCATTAGAGCAAGTATGCCATACATGGGTTTCAAGATGCATCTTTAAATCTTTCTTTTAATTTTCTTTTATAAAATGAGAGAGTGAGAAAGAATGAGAGAATGAGAGAGAGAGAGGGAGAGGGAGGGAGAAAGAGAGAGAGAGAAAGAAAAGGGAGGAGGGAGACACAGAGAGAGACAGAGAAAGAGAAAGTCAGGGAGGGAGGGAGGGAGGGAGAGAAAGAGAGAGAGACAGAGAGGGAGAGAGAAAAAGAGAGGGGGATAGAAACAGAGAGGGAGGGAGGGAAGGAGAGAGGAGGAGGGGGAGGGAGACAGAGAGAGAGGGAGTGAGGGAAGGAGAGAAAGAGAGAGAAAGACAGGGAGGGAGGGAGGGAGGGAGAGAGAGAAAGAGAGAGAGAGAGGTGTAGGAATCAGAATTTGAAATAAACTATTTATGACATTCTGCAACGACTATGCATTTCTGCTTCTTTGACAAGCACAATACCCCCCCCCCCCCTTTTAAGACTCTTCTGCACTTCATTGATTTTCTTTCGTGATGGAACGAAGCAGCAACAGAGGTGAACAGCACCACTTGGTGGCAAAGTGACATGGTTTGGTTGCAAAACATAGCAACACTCGGAGCAGGCTGGAAAGCAGGAATATATTTATTTATTTAGTTAGTTAGTTAGTTAGTTAGTTATCTATTTATTTATTTATTTATTTATTTTGCATTCTTTGACTGATCTATCTCCACGATAAGTCCTCCTTAGGAGTTAAAGTGAAACAAAAGATTCTAGATTCAATCAATTCAGTTCAGTTTATTATGGTCATAGACCAGAGACCAGAACAAATAAAAACACTCTGTAAATATACAATTAAAAAACTCTAGAATAAAATAATAAATAACAAGATGAAACCCATGATAAAATCCAGTCTGTCAATTACACATGGTCGAACTATACTAAAATTACAAATTTTAGTATAAAATTATATAAACTGTGAGGCCCATAGTCAGTGTGATACTAAAAGGGAAAGGAATAAGCTGTTCTGTCCCCGTCTCACACACGCACACAAATAACATAAGCAGTGTGAAGGGTTTGCCACATCTGTTGTATAGAATAGATAGCTATGGTGGATGAGACATGGGTTTCTGACGATTCTAGATTTGAAATATATATTTCAAAAAAGTTATGTGTTATTTTTTTAAAGGTTTGGGGTCTATTTATCTTCCCTGTAAATGTTTGACTTGCAGTTCTTTTGAGGAGTGTAGAAAAACAGACTGTTGTGGTCCACCAGCAGCCAGTGGAGCTGACAGCAGAGTTGGACAATGAGGAGGCTGGGAAGGAACATGGGCCAGTCCTGGAGTCTGGGGAAGACTCGGACAAGAGCTCTGCATCGGAGGCAGAGAAAGGGCCGTCTTTGAGGTACATGCTGCCTCCAGAGCCTCCAGAGTCGGACCTTAGTGAGACAGAGGAATAGGGGGAGCCTGTTCCCAGTGCACGCATGCGCAGAACTGCCAGAAGGCAAGAACAGTTAAAACAAAAGGGACGACCCAGGAGTAAGGCCTGGAGATGATTGGCCCCTCCCATAAGACTTAAAGAGGAGCAAAGGCACGTGGGCCTTTGCAGGAAGCAACATTGTTCATTCTGTGCAGTTTAAAGTCTGAAGCTCTGTTTGATTGTGTAGTCTGTGTGGCTTTGCCATTTAGATCTTTGGCAGTGTGTCAAGGGAGATAAAGGTGGGTGATTATCAGCCTTATCCCAAAGGACTCTTTACAACTATTTGACATGGCCATTGAAAGTACATGGCTATGGACTTCCGGTTTGCTGTTTGTCCCCGCTGGACGCTCCTTTGGGATCGTCGCACCCACTGCCTGTAAAGAGCCGCCTTTATAGCGTAATGGCGGCTCAAAAAAACTCCGTTTCCATGAGGAAACGGAGATAGAGCAGGCTGGGGTGGGTTGAGTCCTCTGCCTAATCCCAAAAGTTTTTTTTTTACTTTTGGGACGGAGCGGAAGAGACTCCCCGTATCCCCAGCCGATGCTCCGGGCTCTGGGAGATCTCTGCTACACGCAGAGCTAGGTGGCAAAAGCAAGCCTGTAAACTTGTTAAACTAATTAAAGAAGACGTGAGCTGGACCGCTGACCCTGAGGCGCAAGTATTTTTTTTTTCTTATTTTAGAAAAGTTACTGAAGTTGTTTAAGAAGTGAAAGGAAAAAAGATTTTTTAAAATGGCGATTGCTGAGGCTTGAAGAGAGGCTGAAAAGGGAAAGTCCTTCCGTTTTCTATTACAAAGTAGCGGAATGAATACTTCTGGCCATAATTGAGGCAAAACCTCACTCTCACTCTTGCTTTTTTTTTCTTTTTTTTTTTTCCTGGGGATCTGATATTGATCTTGGTTGGAAACAAGCCTTTTTTTTCCCTCTCTTTTCCACTAAATCTTGTCTGCGTGGGAAATGGCATCGGGACTCACACAGCTAGACAAACAGGGGGGGGGGAATTTCCCCCATTAATAAATTACATCAACAAGTTGTAACTCTCCAGTGTCAGAAACCTGATTTTAATATAATAGAATTTCTTCTTGAAGAGATTGTAAGAAGGGATGAGATTGTGAATCAGCAACTCGAAAAATTTAAGCAGGAAATTAAAGAAATTTGGTGAAATCAAAGTTTGACTTTTTGAATCGAAAGATTTTAAATACAGCTAATGGTTTATCAGACTTTCTGATTCGGTTGGATGCAAAGACTAAATTATTAGAGTCTAAAATGAAGGAAACTGAGGAGAATTTGGATGACAAGATTCAAAAAATTAAAAAGGATTTGGTAAACATTCAGGATAATAGCTCAGAAGACAAACCTAAAATGGAGGTTGACCAAAAGACTGGTAATGAAGAAAATGTGCAACAGAGGATTGAAAGAGAAGTTTTAATGATTCAATATAATTTTACAGAATATGCAATTAGACTGAGAGGTCTGCAGGAAAATAATAGAGATGACTTAAGGAAAATATCTTCTGAAATTCTGGCTGGGATTTTAAAGGTTCAACCTGATGAAGTGTTTTGCAGGATTGATAGAATTTATAGAATAAACTCCTGGTTGGCAAAGCAAAGGCAATTGCCTAGAGATGTGGTGATCTATTTTACAGATAAAGAAATTAGGAATAATATTGTGCAGAACTCTTTTAATTCTATTTTGCAATTTCATGGAAGAAAGATTTGGATTTTTAAGGAGCTCCCAACTAAGATGCTAATGGAGAGGAAGAAATTTGGCTTTCTAGTGACTGAGTTAAAAAAAAGAAATATCCTATTTAGGTGGGATGCCCCAGTTGGTTTAATATTGAGACACCAAGGAGTAAGATATCAACTGAACACTGTTGAAAAAGCGGAAGAATTTTATCAAAGAATTTTAAAAATGAACTTAACATCTTTAGGCACAATACAGGATAAGCAAAAGGAGTTGGAAACAAAAGGAAAATATCAAATTACAGAGGCTGTGGTGGATAAATTGTCTTTGGACTCCCTGGATACCCCAGCTGGACTGTCTATAAATAAGAGAGCAGTGTCTTCTGACTCCAATGTGATGAATCACCAAGTCACAGACAAGTGCGCAAATCAACCAGTTGATATACAAGTGATGGAGAAGAAAGATGAGATGACAAAACTAACCCAACAAGATCAACTCATAAAGCAGAATGAAAATCGATCAGCCGACACACAATTGGTAGGCACGAAACGAGGATGGAAATTCAACCCGCAAAAGAAAAAGAAAAGAAATAGATCTCATAGAAACAGCAGTTTTTAAACCAAGCAACAGTGAAGCCAGGGACTTTAAAAAATGAATGAATATTTGAAAAGATAGTGGAGGCGAACAATTGTTTAATACTATCCTGAGGATTGTGGCAGATCTCTGTAATGCCGTGATTTGGGATGTGAAAAGAGCCTTACCTTGTTGGATTTGAATTATCTACTCTGGATTTTTTTTACTGGTAAATATATTATAATTATTTTGAGTTACAAGGCAGGAGAGTTACGCTGGGGCATGCAGAAGATCTGGATGTTACCCATTAGGAGGATGGGAATCAACAATCCTGATGAACACCACAACTATAATTATATGGATATAATTATAATGTCACTCGGGTGGTTGTTTTTACTTTTATATATATACGAGGATATCTACTACTGATGGGGGCAGAAGATGATTGAAGATTTTGAACAAACTGTTGCACCAGCATGTTATTTTACCCTATTATGGGTGATGGATTTAACAATCCAGTGGAAAGACACCAAAGAAGATATTATATGGATTATAAATTTAAAGTTATTGTCTTTTTTCTTTTTACAAAATGGAATGCATATATAGATATGTGTATATCTTAGTAAAGTGGGCAGTGGATTATATTTAGAATTGTATTGCATGATTTTGTAGGAATTGAAGGGTTGAAATAGGTTAGTTTACTGATTGATTAGTCTAAGAAAAAGGATCTTTAAGTCATATATTTAGGGGAGCGGAGGAATTGGATAGAACTGAATAAATGTTAAATTTGGATGTAGGGAGAAGGCCGCTTTAAAATGTTATATTAATATATATAAAAGATTAAATGTTAAATTGTAATAATACACTATAAGTTTAGGGGAGGAGAAAAAGGGCAGATTATCGTAAAAATGGGAGTTATAAGAATAATATGCTAAGGGTCAGTATTCTGAGGAGGGAGTAAGGGAAAGAAAAGATATTATGTATGTAATTAGTTATGAAATAGCCTATTGTTGTGAAGAAGTCACGGGGGGGATGGGTGGTGAGGGGGGGTTAGGGAAGAGGGGGGGAAAGGGGAAAAACTTGTATTTGAAAACTTTTTCAATAAAAAAAAAAGAAAGTACACGGCTATGGATGAAACATATAACAGTGATACCCATTGTCATCGGGGCATTTGGTACCATGCAGTGGTGGGTTGCTACCGGTTTGCACCGGATCGGGCGAACCAGTAGCAGTGGCGGTGGGAGGCTCCATCCACCTGCCCGGACGCTTTTGCACATACTCAGAAGTATTGTGCATATATGCGAGTGCTCACACACCCACGAGTGAACCGGTAGCGAGGGGGTTTGAAACCTGCCCCTGGTACCACGTCCAAGAATTTTATAAAACACATCAAGAAATTGCAGCTTCCTGCAATAACACCAGTGGAACTGCAAAAAACTGCGCTATTTGGAACATTGTACATCTTAAGAAGGTACTTAGTTGATACCTAGGAGGCTGGCAGCAACCCGTATCAACCATTAGCACCAGTCAATGGTATTTGTGATGCATTTTTGAATGTTCAGTTGACTGAGTTTCATGTTTAATGAATAAAGTAAATGATGATGATGATGATGATGATGATGATGATGATGATGATGATAATAATAATAATAATAATAATAATAATAATAATAATAATAATAATAATCTCATTTGAATCAGCTATGACTTAAATAGACATAAGAAATGCCTGATTTAACAAGAGTTGCTTTAACAAATTTCAGCCACAACAGACCAAATCTGCTTACACACTACTTTGGTGCCTGCATTAAAAAATCCATTCCGTGTTTTAGCAGAAGTTCCTTCATTCTTTTTAGTTCACTCAATATGTCAGGGAAACACAGACATGCATCCCTATCAAGGATCATACTCTTTCCCAAGAGGAAATAATAAATAAAACACTAGAAAAGAGAAAGAAACAGCAGATTAAGCCAATCTTTCCTGCCAGAGCCCTGTTTTGGCTTGGCAATTTAAGGAATTGAGTGCAAGGATGGAGTTTGGAAGACCTCTAAGGGATTTGTGGATGGTTGAAGCCTAATATTTAAAGATTTCCATCCAGAGCCAAGACAGGTAGTCCTTGATTTAACAGCCATTCGTTCAATGACCATTCAAAGTTACAACGGTACTGAAAAAAAGGGAGTTATGACCGTTTCTCACACTTAAGACCGTTTCCTTTCTTTTAATTTATATCAGAATAGAATAACAGAGTTGGAAGGGATCTTGGAGGTCTTCTAGTCCAACCCCCTGCTTAGGCAGGAAACCCTACACCACTTCAGACAAATGGTTATCCAACATATTATTAAAAACTTCCAGTGTTGGGGCATTTACAACTTCTGGAGGCAAGTTGTTCCACTGATTCATTGTTCTAAACTGTCAGGAAATTTCTCCTTAGTTCTAGGTTGCTTCTCTCCTTGCTTAGTTTCCACCCATTGCTTCTTGTCCTACCCTCAGGTGCTTTGGAGAATAGCTTGATCCCCTCTTCTTTGGGGCAGCCCCTGAGATATTGGAACACTGCTATCATGTCTCCCCTAGGCCTTCTTTTCATTAAACTAGACATACCCAGTTCCTGCAACCGTTCTTCATATGTTTTAGCCTGTAGTCCCCTTTGTGGCTCTTCTCTGCACTCTTTCTAGAGTCTCAACATATTTTTAACATCATGGAGACTCTTCTATTGCTTTCTAATTAAAAACTAAAAAAAAAGAGGAAAAAGCAGCAAAACACAAGGGTAATAGTGATGGAAATATGTATGTTGTCAAAGAGAAGAGAAGGAAAAAAAAAACGGATACAAATCCTTTTCTTTCTTTGCAGGCCTCCTTTGGAAGCAGAGGGATATTCACAGAAGTCAATGGACTAAAATATCATGCTGTCCTGATCTTAATGCTCAATAAGAGGCTGTAATCAGGAGGCTGTGATCATAAGGAAGGCTGAGCGCCAAAGAATGGAGGCCTTTGAACTCTGGTGCTGGAGAAGACTCCTGCGAGTCCCTTGGACTGCAAGGCGATCAAACCGGTCAGTCCTAGAGGAGATCAACCCTGACTGCTCTTTAGAAGGCCAGATCCTTAAGATGAAACTCAAATACTATGGCCACCTAATGAGAAGGAAGGATTTACTAGAGAAGAGCCTAATGCTGGGAACGATTGAGGGCAAAAGAAGAAGGGGACGGCAGGGAACGAGGTGGCTGGATGCAGTCACTGAAGCAGTCGGCGTGAGCTTAAATGCACTCCAGAGGATGGTAGAGGACAGGAAGGCCTGGAGGAAAGTTGTCCTTGGGGTCGCAATGGGTCGGACACGACTTCGCAACTAACAACAACAACTATCAGGAGAAAAGCTGGTGGTATTGAAATGAAGTGAGCTGGGTTGAGAGGGAGAGGGAGAGGGAGACCCTTCAGTATATCAACATATTGGCCATAGAACCTCCAAAATCAGAGCCAGTATGTGGTAAGCCCTCTACTAACGACAGTTCATTTAGTGACTGTTCAAAGTCATAACCTCATTGAAAAAAATAACCTAGGACTGTTTTTCATCCTTTATGACCATCACACAGCATGATAAAATTTCAGATGCCTGGCAATGGACTCATATTTATGATGGTTGCAGCATCCTGGGGTCATGTGATCAATCACCTTGTGAAGACCAAAGTCAATGGCGAAACCAGATTCGCTTAAGAACCACAATACTGACTTAACCACGGCAGTGATTCCCTTCACAACTGTTACAGGGAAAGTTGTAAAATGGGGCAACATTCAACCGCAGAAATGTTGGTCTCAATTGTAGATTTAAGTCAAGGTCTGAGTAACAGTTCCACCATTGTATATCTCAGTAGCAGTTCCAATATTTGAGGGGCTGCCACAGAGAGGAGGGGGTCAAGCTATTCTCCAAAGCACCTGAAGGCCAGACAAAGAATAATGGATGGAAACTGATCAAGGAGAGATTCAACCTAGAAATAAGGAGAAATTTCCTGAGAGTGAGAACTATCAACCAATGGAAGAGATGTTGCCTTCGGAAGTTGTGGGAGCTTCACCACTGGAAGCTTTAAAGAAGAGACTGGACTGCCATCTGTCAGAAATGGTGTAGGGTCTCCTGCTGAGGGGGGGTTGGACTAGATGACCTACAAGGTCCCTCCCAACCCTGCTAATCTTTTAATCATGGGCAAGCAAGGAGAATGCATTGCTTCTTTACAGTAATCTCCAAAGCATCTGCCCAGCTTCTGCTCAAACCAGTTTTCCATTTCCACCGGATAACTTCTTTTCTTAATAAAAGAGCAGTACATTAAAAAAAACCCTTCATTATTAATTATATTTTTTATAGTGATATTATCTCCCCCCTTTTTTATCATTTCAGTGGCGGAGCGAATAAAAACAGACCTTTCAGCATTATGAAATATAAATATGTTTGAACTGTATTGTTAATAGTGAAGATTTAAGGTAAGAATTGTGAAATGTATTATGAGTCATTAATTGAATTAAGATTTAAAGTGGGTTAATAGAAGGGTAATTGTTTTTGATCAAGTAAATATGTGTATTTTTTTTTTAAGATAGTATTATTATTATTTTTAATTTGGTTTATATGCCGCCCTTCTCCGGAGACTCAGGGCGGCTTACAATGCGTTAAGCAATAGCCTTCATTCTTTTGTATATTTTATACAAAGTCAGCTTATTGCCCCCACAAACTGGGTCCTCATTTCACCTACCTTAGAAAGGATGGAAGGCTGAGTCAACCTTGAGCCTTGGAGAGATTCGAACCAGCAGAAATTGCAGGCAGCTGTGTTAATAACAGGGTGCACTACACCACTGTACCATCAAGGCCCTTATTAGTTGAATATGTGATTTAAAATTAAGAAATAAGTGTTATGGCAAAATAGAGCAGATAAAATTTTGTTAAAGATGACAAAAAATTGAACAAATCGATGACCGGATCAACGCTCTGTTCTGAACAGATGTGATTTATATGTTTGGAAAAAATATATATATATAAAAAAACTTTTTGCAAAAAAACCCCTCAGACCTTTCAGCCGTGATGGATGATGGGGAGGAGGGGGGTGGGGTGGAATTAAGACAGGATACCTAGACGTAGATGGGAGCTCTTTATGAACCTGGTGTTCATTATGAAACATGGATGGATCCTCTTCATGAAACACCCTGCCTTCCTTTCAGCTGAGATGGGCATCCCAGCAGCCAGGATTCAGAAGCCATTCCGGCGAGCCAGTTCTGCTCTTGAAGCCGTCATTCCGGCATAACAATAAAGATTAGAAGAATTCGTCTGCAGTGCATGTGTGGGTCCCCGTGCATTAGACAATAATAACATTCTGAACAGAAATAAATGAAGCCCCTGCAGTGTTTTTTTTTTTTTTTCTGTCAGCTTTGGAAAGTAAATAACTGTGGCTTCTGACAAGAGAGGGAGGGAGGGGAGGCAGCAGCAAAGGAAGGAGGTCCTTTTCTGGGCTTCTTGACACACAGGCCATTAGCTGAATTACAAAGTGGGGTTCAAGCCCAAAAGAGGATTAGCGCACGAGAAAGAGAGAGGAGGGGTTTGATGGATGCCAGCAGGAGGATCCACAGATGGGACAATTTCCCAGGGACAATTCCAGGGGTGGGCAGCTGGGGGTCTGCAAGGGTTCGGGAGAACCTCTAGCTAAGATTCTGTGAAGTTCAGAGAACTCCCAAATCCTACTCCTGGCTGGCCCCACCCATCCTTCTGAGGTTGGTAAAATGAGGACCCAGATTGTTAGGTGCAAAATGCTGACTCTGTGAACCGCTTAGAGCGGGCTGTAAAGCACTGTGAAGTGGTATATAAGTTTATAAGTGCTACTGCTATTGTTTTTTATTTTTATTTTATTTATTTTATTGAATTTGTATACCGCCCTACTCCCGAAGGACTCAGGGCGGTGAACAGCCATAGAATAAAACATATAAATACAAAATTTAAAATAGACTAAAACGAATTAAATAATTTGGCTGAACAAATTTATAACCCCAATAATTTAAAACCAAATTTAAAATTTCCATTTAAAAAGGGGAAAGACTTAGGTCAGGCCGGCTTGATGAAATAGGAAAGTCTTGAGCGCGCGACGGAAGGTATGCAGATCCAGGATCCTCCGTATCTCTGGGGGGAGCTCATTCCAGATAGTAGGTGCCCCCACAGAGAAGGCTCTCCCCCTAGGGGCCGCCAGTCGACATTTTTTGGCCGACGGCACCCGAAGGAGCCCCTCTCTATGAGAGCGTACCGGTGGGTGGGAGGCTATTGGTGGTAGTAGGCGGTCCCGCAAGTACCCAGGTCCTAAGCCATGTTGATGTTGCTATTGCTATCTATCTATCTATCTATCTATCTATCTATCTATCTATCTATCTATCATCTATCTATCTATCTATCTATCTATCTATCTATCTATCTATCATCTATCTATCTATCATCTATCTATCTATCTATCTATCTATCTATCTATCTATCTATCTATCATCTATCTATCAGGATTTTTACAGTGTAATCACAACTATTATTTTATTTTGTTACTTCTCCTGCTAACCTTTCTGGTCTCCCCAAGCTCTAACAGTGACTTTCTCCCTACCATTCAAAGACCCAGAAGTGCTCAAATGGGACACCTTGAAGAAGTAACCAGGAGGCTTTCAAGATAGCTCTACAAAACACCCACCCTTCACAAAGTCCATCATGATGATGGTCTCAGGTGTATTACATCCCCCAATCACTTTCTGTTTCTCAAAGAGATTGAATGGATATTGCATTCGTTTATAAAAAAAGAGCAATATGCAGATTGTTGGGAGCACATTTCAAGAAATGATAACCTGCTATTGTTAACTGCCAAAATGGCATTAAAATAAATATTTTCTTTACTTATTATCTTCGTACTATGACTGTAGGAGTTGTGGCTGGCATAGAATTTTATTTAATACCGTTTAAAAAGTTGCCTGAGTCCAGATAAATCGGGGGGCGAGAGGGAGAGGGGAGGCACATTAAAAAAAGAAAGAACGGTAAAAAACAATGTGGATCGTAAGTGTCCAGAAGGCAAACTCTGAATAACAATAAAATAAAAAATCCTATACAGATTCGTCTACCACTCTTCCCCAAGGACTGGGATATTTGCCAAGTTTTACTAATGTAATTCTAAATATCAAGGGTGGTTGTTTTTTTTTTTTAATTTAAAAAATGAGACTTCGCAAAATAATAATAATAATAATAATAATAATAATAATAATAATAATAATAATAATAATCCCACAGTATTTTGCAGTCAAAGTGGTTCTGTTGAAATTTGAACCCAACAGTTGATCGTTTATAACTCAGTGTCTTATCTGGCACTTTTTTAATTTTGAAAGGACCAATAAATCTATTAACTCTCCTCTCAGTCGACCCTGTTTTATGGACATCTCGTGTTTCTTCTAGACTTCTGACCAGAAGCCAAGTTGTACCTGGTCCAAAAATGTACTTTTCATCAGCTTTGCAAATGTTGCAAAGAATTCTGTGCCACACACCAATGAAAATAGCCACATGGCTTGTAGTTGGTGCCTGCTCTTTTTCTCTCACAAAATATTCAGCACTCAGGACACTCCTAAAACATGCTTAACAATCTTTGCCTGCTTTCTTTCTTTCTTTCTTTCTTTCTTTCTTTCTTTCTTTCTTTCTTTCTTTCCTTTTTTTTTTTTTTTTTTTGCATTTCAGGACAAATGAAAGGTGGACACCCACCAACGGCTAACAAAAGGAGAAAGCAGGCACCCCATTTGAGATGCTCCGAAGTACTGGAAGCAGGATGAAGAGAGGGGAACTGTACTGTTTCTGCAGCATGGAATGACAGCCAAATAAATTTCCTCCCACTGACACTGCCTCTTTTCAACCACAAAAGACCACCTCATGTTAACTGACTTCTTCTTTATCATTGTCATCATCATCACCACCACCAGCAGGTATTCTCTTCTAAAGAACTCTCAAAAGATGTTCATGGTTTTTTGTTGTTGTTAGTTGCGAAGTCGTGTCCAACCCATTGTGACCCCATGGACAATGTTCCTCCAGGCCTTCCTCTACCATCCTCTGGAATCCATTTAAGCTCACACTGACTGCTTTGGTGACTCCATCCAGCCACCTCGTTCTCTGCCGTCCCCTTCTTCTTTTGCCCTCAATCTTTCCCAGCATTAGGCTCTTCTCCAGGGAGTCCTTCCTTCTCATTAGGTGGCCAAAGTATTTGAGTTTCATCTTCAGGATCTGGCCTTCTAAAGAGCAGTCAGGGTTGATCTCGTCTAGGACCGACCGGTTGGATCGCCTTGCAGTCCAAGGGACTTGCAGGAGTCTTCTCCAGCATCAGAGTTCAAAGGCCTCAATTCTTTGGCGTTCAGCCTTCCTTATCGTCCAACTTTCACCGCCGTACATTAGGATCAGAATAAGCTGCATCCAAAATCCAAAATATATTTGGCAATTTCAGATAATTATTTCTTCTTCTTCTTCTTCTTCTTCTTCTTCTTCTTCTTCTTCTTCTTCTTCTTCTTCTTCTTCTTCTTCTTCTTCTTCTTCTTCTTCTCCTCCTCCTCCTCCTCCTCCTCCTCCTCCTCCTCCTTCTTCCTTCTTCCTTCTTCTTCTTCTCCTCCTCCTCTTCCTCCTCCTCCTCCCCCCTCTGCTGTCTTTTCCACTTTTGCTATTTAAAAGTAAAGGCGGCACTTCAGCAAAGCAATTCCTTTGTGCTATTGTCATTGAGAAGTGACCCTGGTTGACATAACTGTCGTCACAAGGACCTCCTGAGCTATTATTCAGGAAAGAAACACTAAGCACTTGATCTCTTCTTTTGTTCTGTTCAGGTTTTTTTTTTTTTTTTTTTTTTAAATCCTCTTGCATTAGTCTGCTCATGAGAGGATGGATGGGGTGGGAGTGGGTGGGAGGAATGAAACCATCCAAGACTGTAGCAAGACAGGATGTTCAATAGTTGTTAACCCCCTTCTCTGCTGCCAAGGAAAAGCTCCCGGGTGTGAACCCAAAGGTTCATTCCTAAACATCAAACGACCTTCATTTTTATGAATTAAAACAAGTGGAGCACCTGGACACTGCTTGCTAAATCTGCATGGAAGGTTATTTTAGCCACATACACTTTTAAGATTGCCCGTTTCTTTAGGATTAAAGTTTCTAAGAGCACAACAATGTCTCTTAAATGGATTTATCTTCCTGAGACTTTGGGATCCCTGGTAGAAATTTTCCTACTTCTCCGGTTTTGCAGGAGCAATAGCAATAGCACTTAGATTTATATATCACTTTACAGTCCTTTACAGCCCTTTTTAAGCGGTTTACAGGGTCAGCATTTTGTCCCCAACAATCTGGGTCCTCATTTTACCAACCTCAGAAGGATGGAAAGCTGAGTTAACCTTGAATCAGTCAGAATTGAACTCCAGACTGTGGGCAGAGTCAGCCTGCAATACCACATTGCACTACTATTAATCTTCTCATTGTTCCCACCACCCATCTCCCTTCCACTTATGACTGTATGTCTGTAATTTTGTTGCTTGTATCGTTACGATTTATATTGATATTGTTTCTTGATTGCTTATTTGTATCCTATGACGATCATTAAGTGTTGTACCTTATGATTCTTGATGAACGTATCTTCTCTTTTTATGTACACTGAGAGCGTATGCACCAAAGACAAATTCCTTGTGTGTCCAGTCACACTTGGCCAATAAAAAATTCTGTTCTGTTCTATTCACATTTTAACCACTGAGCCCCCGGGGCTCCTAATGCAACATCCAAGCAACTACAGCAATAGCACTTAGACTTATATACTGCTCCACAGTTCTTTACAACCCTCACTAAGCAGTCTACAGAGTCAGCATCTCGCCCCCAACAATCCGGGTTCACATTTTACCGACCTCGGAAGGATGGAAGGCTGAGTCCACCTTGAGCCTGGTGAGATTCAAACTGCCAAATTGCAGGCAGCCGGCAGTCAGCAGAAGTAGTCTGCAGTACTGCACTCTAACCACTGCGCCACCAT
>JAKOOJ010000091.1:0-47401 GCA_022577455.1 Arizona elegans
TTTTGGGATTGTTGGGAAAGTAAAGAGAGAGAGAGAGGGAGGGGGAGGGAGGGAGGGAGGGAGGGAGGGAGAGAGAGAAAGAAAGAAACAAAGAAAGAAACAAAGAAAAGGTGGAGGAGGAGGGGAGGGAGGGAGGGAGGGAGGGAGGAAGGAAGGAAGGAAGGAAGGAAGGAAGGAAGGAAGGAAGGAAGGAAGGAGAAAGCAGGCAGGCAAGAATGAGTGAGGGAGAAAGAACGAGAGAGAGAGAGAGAGAAAGGAAGAAATAAAAAAGAAAGGAAAGAAAGAAGAAAGAGGGAAGGAAGGAAGGAAGGAAGGAGAAGGCAGGCAGGAATGAGTGAGGGAGAAAGAAAGAGAGGAAGGAAGGAAGGAAGGAAAGGAAGGAAAGAAGGTTGGAATAAAGGAAGATAGGAAAGGGAGAGATTGAAGGAAGGAAGGTGGGTAGGTAAGGGTGATGGAGAGAGAAAAGGAGGGAGGGAGGGAGGGATGCTGCATTAATATATAATATTAATAGTATTATAATACAAGTATCATAGGTAATATGGTATATATGATATAGTAGACCACCTCCAAAGGAACAACACAGCACAGATTTTCCATGTCTGTTTTCCAGGAATCTCCTGACCAAAAACTTTGACATTCCCTCTTTGTTCAACTGGTGGGAATCAGTCAGTTTTTCTCAGCAGGTTGCTTTTCTTTCCTGCATAGCACTTTTCTTTCCAACCAGAGTTGCTGGGATTTTGGGCAGCCTATCAATCAATCAAAAATCAATAAATCCTGACGATAATAGCATTCACGATCAAGCTGGCTCCTTGCAAACTTGCAAGACACCCTCAAGCAACCGAAAAGGACGTTCGGAAAACAGAAGCCTGTTTTTCCAAGAGAAGAACCGATCTGAGAAACCACAGAGGCGATGTCCGCCTGGCGCTGACTTGAAACCTTTGGAAAATTCATGGCAGGGCCATTTTCTCCCCTGGAAGTTTTCCCTAGTCACGCTTTCCAAAGAAATAAGAAACAGAGGCCTTTCTGAAAATAATCACACACCCTGAAATTGGGTTCAGCCTGAACAAGCAGGACCTGGAACACTCAAGAGAGTTTGGAATGGAATGGAATGGAATGGAATGGAATGGAAGGGAAGGGAAGCGAAGGGAAGGGAAGGGAAGAGGGAAGGAAGAGAGAGAGAGAAGAGAAGAGAAGAGAAGAGAAGAGAAGAAGAGAAGAGAAGAGAAGAGAAGAGAAGAGAAGAGAAGAGAATAATGGAAGGGAAGGGAAGGGAAGGGAAGGGAAGGGAAGGGAAGGGAAGGGAAGGGAAGGGAAGGGAAGGGAAGAGAAGAGAAGAGAAGAGAATAATGGAAGGGAAGGGAAGGGAAGGGAAGGGAAGGGAAGGAAGGGAAGGGAAGAAGAGAAGAGAAGAGAAAGAGAAGAGAAGAGAAGAGAAGAGAAGAGAAGAGAAGAGAAGAGAAGAGAGGAATGGAGTGGGGTGGGGTGGGGTGGGGTGGGGTGGAGTGGAGTGGAGTGGAGTGGAGTAGAATAGAATAGAATAGAATAGAATAGAATAGAATAGAATAGAATAGAATAGAATAGAAACAGAAACTTTATTGTCACTTTAAATGTACTGTACACTAATCAGCGTACATTAAAATGAAATTCGGTTGCCTTCAGCCCTCAAAAGACAACCATTATGCATCTACCCAGGGGTGAGGCTGCTGGGGGTTCGTAGGGGTTTGGGAGAACTTTTAACTAAGATTCTGTGCAGTTCAAAGAACCCCCAAATCCCACTCCTGGCTGGCCCCGTCCATTCCTCCCCTCTCCTCCCAGGAGTCCCTATATGGCCTGTTTTGGATGCTGTAATTGCAGGGCACGTGCAGAAGCTCGGGGAGGTGAAAAACGGGCCTACAGGAAGTTCGGGAACCTGGGGAGGCTGTTTTTGCCTTCCCAGAGGCTCGAGAAAAGCCTCCGGAGCCTGGGGAGGGCAAAAACACACCCACCCACCTGCCATGGTACAGGAGGATGATTAGGCTATGCCCATCCAGCAACCGTGCAGAGAACCCCTTGCTAAATTTTTGGAAGCCCACCACATATCCACAAATATACTATATGCCTCATTTCAATCCTTTCACTAACAGTAGTGAAATACAACTTGTGACCTTAGGAGCGAGGTTATGTAGAAGGGAAAATTAGTTGTTTGTTTGTACATTTTGTTTTTGGCAAGGACGGTCTCCGGGAGAATTTAAAAAAAAAAGAAAAAATAGAAAAGAGCCAAACCGAACCTGCCATTTAACAGTACGAGTAGAGTCAGCAATTTTATAATTTCTCGTTTGCTGCTGAAGAAAATTCCTTTGGCGCAGGGATGAAAAACTCATGCATGTGTTCTGGCTATTCCCACCCCCACAGCCCCATACCAGGCACCAAATCTTTTCCAGAAGGACCAGAAAAAATTGGACAACCATTTGTTCCGAAATGGTATAGGTAGGGAAGTGGTGAAATCCAATTTTTTTTACTACCGGTTCTGTGGGCATGGCTTGATGGGCATGGTGTGGCTTGCTGGGCGTGGCAGTGGAAGGATACTGCAAAATCTCCATTCCCACCCCACTCCAGGGGAAGGATACTGCAAAATCCCCATTCCATCTTTACTCCAGGGGGAAGGATGCTGCAAAAAAAAATCCCCATTCCCACCCCACTTGAGGGAAAGGATACTGAAAAATCTCCACTCCTGGGGGAAGGATATTGCAAAATCTCAATTCCCACCCCACTCCAGGGGAAGGATACTGCAAAATTCCCATTCCCATCCCACTCCAGGAAAAGGATACTACAAAATCCCCATTCCCTCTCTACTCCAGGGGGAAGGATACTGCATATCCCCATTCCCACCCCACTCGAGGGAAAGGATACTACAAAATCCCCATTCCCTCTCTACTCCAGGGGGAAAGATACTGCAAAATCCCCATTCCCACCCCACTCTGGGGCCAGCCAGAGGTGATATTTGCCGGTTCTCTGAACTACTCAAAATTTCCACTACTGGTTCTCCAGAACCTGTCAGAACCTGCTGGATTTCACCCCTGAGATGGGGTCTCTTGGTCAGGGGGTTGATGAGAAGACATCCAAGGTCCTTTCCAACTCTCTTATTCTGTAAGTTTGGACCTCCTCGCCCCTTGCATTTAAAGATGCACACGTAATAAAATGAAAAGCACCACTTTGTTTTATTTTTCCTCTTTGTTTTTCCAAAGGTGGGACTGTTTGGAGAAGATCTAATCTTAGTCCTTTCTTTGATATTTGCTTTCAGATGGATTTGCTTTTGACGTTTTAAAAATCTCTTCTGCGATGACCAATTTAGCTGGTTCTCTTCTTTCTGCGTATACACCTAGCTTTACCAATTAGCCGATAAATCACCCTCTCTGTCTCCTCCTTGTTCTGTGGCACCGTGTACTGGAAAAGGATCAGTCTTAAAAACAAAACTATTTGGTCGCAGAAATATCCATCAAAGAGTTATGAAAGAGGAGGAGGACTAAGGAGTCCTTAGTGCTCTCTGAGCTTGGTCATCTTCTTGCAAAGACTTCATTACCCAACTAGGTAATATCATCAGTGCTAGAACGGAGTGGGGTTTAGAGAGAGGAGGAGGAGGAGTGGGTTCCTTGGTGCTCTCTGAGCTTGATTGTTTTCTTGCAAATGTTTCCTTACCCAACTAGGTTATATCATCAGTGCTAGAAGGGGAGTGGGGCTTAGAGAAAGGAGGAGGAAGACAGGAGGAGGAGGAGGAGGAGGAGGAGGAGGAGGAGGAGGAGGAGGAGGAGAATAATGAAATTCCTTTCGAACAGGAGAAATGCAATGAATTACTTCTTGTAGGAAACAGATTAACACTTCCTCCGTGGTTTCCCCTGGATTCAGAACATCAGGATGTTTCGAGCTCTTCGGCTCAAAATTCCTCAAATAATGCTTCCACCAGATATTAATTCACAAAAAATCTGGCCTGACCAGTCTTAATGAGAACAACAGCTCCTCAACGCTGGCTACTGAGGAAAAAAAAAATACTAGCAGTATCCTTTTGATTGACTGCTGAACACAGAGACATTCTGTTCCTCTCCTCTTTTCTTTCTTCTTCTTTTTTTTTTTTCAATCCCGAGATCTCTGCCACTGCCATGGCCGAGATGATAAATTAAGTTGAAGAGAGATCCAAGGAATGTCAAGTGCTGAAAATCCAGGAGAGGAAATTATAAACTAGCGTCAAAGAGGTAGGAGAGGCACTTTCCCTGGTGCATGCGTACATCTAGATAAAAGTGGTCCAGGCCAGGATAGTAATAAAATCGTGAGAAATTAAGATTGGGATCTCAGAGTTCCGTGAATCCAATCCATTGCTCAGGCTACAAACTAGGTTCTTTCCTTGGTTAGTTTCCATCCATTGCTTCTTGTCCTGCCTTCAGGTGCTTTGGAGAATAGGTTGACCCCCTCAAATATTGGAAGACTGTATCATGTCTCCCCTGGTCCTTCTTTTCATTAAACTAAAGGTAAAGGTTCCCCTCGCACATCTGTGCTAGTCATTCCTGACTTTAGGGGGGCAGTGCTCATCTCGGTTTCAAAGCCGAAGAGCCAGCGCTGTCCCGAAGACGTCTCCGTGGTCAAGTGGCCAGCATGACTCAATGCCAAAGGCGCACGGAACGTTGTTCCTTCCCACCAAAGGTGGTCCCTATTTTTCTACTTGCATTTTTTATGTGCTTTCGAACTGCTAGGTTGGCAGAAGCTGGGACAAGTCACGGAAGTTGACCCCGTTACGCGGCACTAGGGAGTCGAATAGCTGAACTGCCGAGCTTTCCATCGAATTTATTCATTGGTTTATCGGTTGTGTTGCAGATAACCTTTTACAATTAATCAAAACTAAAGTTTCCAGCAAATTTCAAGGTCTTATTTTTTTTTACTTTTGTTGGTTTTGCACAAGGCGAAGCTGGAATGGTTGGGTGATCAGTAGGAAAATCCAGAGCTAGAATGAAAAGTTGAATATATATTGCTGAAACTGGGAGCTGGAGACTTAGAATAACACACAGACACACACACACACACAGAGAGAGAGAGAGGGGGGGGAGGGAGGGAGGGAGGGAGAGAGAGAGAGAGAGAGGGAGAGAGAGAGAGAGAGCGAGAGAGGGAAAGTAGCAGTAAATCATTTTCATATGCTTTGCCAAGAAAATTAACAGCGTGTCCACATTGTCTCCAGGAATCAAGCTTCGTTGAAGGGAATCTTTATCTTTCTCCAAAAATAATGAAAAGCTGAATTATTCAGCTAACTAACTTGCTATTCTTTACACTTAGGGGAGACTTGAGCTGATCTGGAGAGAGAGAGAGAGAGAAAGAGAGAGAGAGAAAATGAGAACGAGAGAGAAAGACAGAGAGAGAGAGACAGAGACAGAAAGAGACAGAGGGACAGAGCGAGAGAAGGAGAGAGACAGAGAGAGAGAGACAGAGTGAGAGAAAGAGAGAGAGAGACAGAGGGACACACAGAGAGAGAAATAGACAGAGACAAAGGGACCCAGACAGACAGAGAGAGACAGACAGACAGACAGACAGACAGACAGAGATAGAGGGACAGAGAGAGACAGAGAGAGAGTGAACGAGAGAGAGACAGACACACAGAGAGAAACAGAGAGAGGGAGAGAGAGAGGCAGGCAGACAGAGACAGAGACAGAGAGAGAAGAGAAAATTCTATCTTGCTCTCTGGAGAGATTTCTGCAGGAGCTAAGGCAATGAATTTTGACATAATGGATAGGTCCAGCATCCACTTTCCACAATAATTTAGCAGTACCCAAACAGTGAAACGCTTCTTAGTTGTCTACTGTGATTGGACTGTATAAAAAATGACTTCTGGAAAGCTTCCACATTGTATGTCTTCCGTTCAACTTTTTGCCGTAAAGATGAGGCCGCAAATGGTAGCTATTAGTGATAGGTGTCTCGGTCTACACATGTGTCATTCTTGGCTTAATGGAAGTTGTGCTTGACTTGATTTGGTCCGAGAGGCTAATGTTTCCTTGTTGAAACTTGGTTGCTGTTATGGCCTTACCGTCAAAAGGAACACGTACGTTGAGAAAATATTACCTCCACAAATCATTCACATGAAATAATGGAATCCAAGTAGCCGAACAACCATTAAATGCATCGTAAAATCCACAGGTGAGAAAATCCAGAGGAAAAGCAATAGTATGTGTAGAACTCAAGACAATAACATTATACTAAGTTCCCCGTAGTGATTCACAGGACTGGGGGAAAGAATTATGGGTTTTCCACCCAGTGAGAAAAGATTCTTCAGCTTGTGGTGAGGATGTTCTTGCTATTTTGAGTTTCTGCTAGAGTAGGAAGGTTAGGATGAGAGAGGCCATCCAGAAGACTTAAACGGTCAGCATTTTCCCAGAGTTATTATGAACTGGGGATCCATGCGATGACTTTCTATTTTAGCTGGAAAGTATCATAAGGACTTGAAGAGCAGAACATTTGGTGGAGAAGACCACAATGACCAACCTGTTCTCCACCCAGTTATTCAGAGAAGAAGAAGAAGAAAAAGAAAGAAACCCATAGAACGTTGATACGGCATCCCTAATGAAACCTGAGGTTTTCTTGAGGGAGAATTAAATTTGGCTATCCCAATGGAAAATATTTAAACCATATGGAAAGAAAAACACAGCAATGAGCCTTTGTAGAGGGGAAAAAAAACATAATGCCTGGAGCGGGGGGGGGGGAAGCCAGCATTTTTCTCCAAGGAAACGAACTGGAAAGCGCCCTACATTGATCAAAGTTTAATTACAGTTCAAAGATGAGTCTTGAAGCCATCATTCATAAGCCTCTGAGAAGACAATAGGTTTCAACTCTGCTACCCCGTGCTGTAAGATAAACAGTGTTGAACTTGTTTAGTTGAGTCTAATCTAATAAAGAGAGGACTAAGAGTGACATGATAGCAGTCTTCCAATATTTGAGGGGCTGCCACAAAGAAGAGGGAGTCAAGCTATTCTCCAAAGCACCTGAAAGGCAGAACAAGAAGCAATGGATGGACACTAATCAAGGAGAGAAGCAACCTGGAACTAAGGAGAATTTTCCTGACAGTGAGAACAGTTAATCAGTGGAACGACTTGCCACCAGAAATTGTGGATGCTCCATCACTGAAGGTTTTCAAGAAGAGATAAGACAGCCATTTGTCCAGAATGGGATACGGTGAACCTTTTCGGCACTGAGTGCCCAAACCGAAACACCCGTGCAAGTGCGTGCAAGTCTGCACACCAGAGCACTGGAAACCCAAATACCAGCTGGCTGGCGCGCGCGTGCATTTTTCAGGCCGTTTTCAGCTCATTTTTCAGGCCGTTTTCCGAGTGTTTTGGGGGGCGTTTTTCCACCATTTGGGGCTGTTTTTCAGAAACCCAAAGACCAGCTGGCTGGCACGCACATGCCTGTTTTTGGCCATTTTTCAGCCTGTTTTCAGCCCGTTTTTCAGCCCGTTTTCAGGGTGTTTTTTGGGCCGTTTTTGGGCTGTTTTTCAGAAACCAGAAGAGCAGCGGTGACGGCGTGTGTGCCCACAGAGAGGGCTCTGCATGCCACCTCTGGCACGCGTGTCATAGGTTCGCCATCACGGGGATAGGGTTTCCTGCCTGAGCAAGGGGTTGTTGTGGCTCTGACCCCCGAGCCCATCTTATCGGAGGAAGAAGGCTCCAAACATGAAGGAGAGGAGCTGGCCAGGCCTCCCTCTCCAGGCCCCTCCTCTCTGGCAATGCCTCAGGTGTCTGCCGAGGGAGAGGAGATTGACCAGGAGCCAGGTGTCTCCGATGACAGCGATGAGGGGGATAAGTCGTTCCTGGATCCACACCAATGAAGGCGAGATAAACGTTTGCAGCAGATGAGGAGGCGTGCCAGGGATTAAGCTGAGTCACTGGACCACACCCCACAGCCTATATAAGAGAGTGTGGTGGCCATTTAGACTCTGTGACGGACAAAGCTAACTTCTGGCTAGTCACTTTGTACAACGCCTGATCTGCTGAAGGTTTCATGTTTGAGCTGGACTGTTTTGAAAACTGTGTGTATTTGTTGGTGATTATCTAGTGGAGGAATATTCCCTCTTCTTGAAGTAAAGCACTTGGCAGACGGTTATCGTATTGCTGCCAAGTTCCTGATAACAAACCCTGTGTGTGCCAAGTAATTCTTTAACCCCTGGCTGGCTGTTTGTGTGTGTGTGGGGACGGGGACAGAACAGGGGTTGGACTAGAAGACCTCCAAGGTCCCTTCCACGTCTGTTATTCTGTGTCCTGTACTGCATTGTGGATACAGGTTCATCACTTAGACAACTTCTTCCATTCCTAAATAAATAGTACATGGTTTTCCCATTATTATGCTGTTGGTTCTCCAGTTCTTAGAGCACATTTGGGCCTGGAATTACAGTGATGGAGGAAAGCGAGACGGACAGCTGGAGCCCAGAGAAAAGGGAACGCTGCCCAATCATATGCAATGGGACAAACAAAGAGAGGAAATGTGTATGTGTTTGATTTACAAGTTACCAGCTACCTAATATATCCAAGGATTTTTTTTTCTTTTTTTATGCCTGCAGGACTCATATTCTAAAACATCTAAACAACCAAGGAAGCCAGAAAACTGTATCGGATTCCTGGTTTAGATGGCAAACAAATGCTTAACTTTTCTTCTTGTTCATCACTGAACTTGATACTGGTTGGGTTCATATTTGATTGGATCAATGGTGAAATCCATTTTTTTTTACTACCAGTTCTGTGAGCGTGGCTTGGTGGGCGTGGCAGGGGAAGGATACTGCAAAATCACCATTCCCACCCCATTCCTGGGGGAAGGATATTGCAAAATCTCCATTCCCACTCCAGGGGAAGGATACTGCAAAATCTCCATTCCCGCCCCACTCCAGGGGAAGGATACTGCAAAATCTCCATTCCCACCCTACTCCAGGGGAAGGATACTGCAAAATCCCCATTCCCTTCCCATTCCTGGGGGAAGGATATTGCAAAATCTCCATTCCCACTCCAGGGGAAGGATATTGCAAAATCTCCATTCCCATCACACTCCAGGGGAAGGATACTGCAAAATCTGCATCCCCACCCCACTCCAGGGGAAGGATACTGCAAAATCTCCATTCCCACCCCACTCCAGGGGAAGGATACTGCAAAATCTCCATTCCCACCCCACTCCAGGGGAAGGATACTGCAAACTCTCCATTCCCACCCTACTCCAGGGGAAGGATACTGCAAAATCCCCATTCCCACCCCACTCCAGGGGAAGGATATTGCAAAATCTCTATTCCCACCCCACTCCTGGGGGAAGGATATTGCACAATTTCCATTCCCACCCCACTCTGGGGCCAGCCAGAGGTGGCATTTGCATTTCTCCAAACTGCTCAAAATTTCCGCTACCGGTTCTCCAGAACCTGTCAGAACCTGCTGGATTTCACCCCTGACCATAGTTATTTTATACAACAAATGTGGCAAACCCATTGCACTGCTTATTCCTTGCCCTTTGAGTCTTAAACTGACAACGGGCCACAAAGTTTATGGATTGTAATTTTGGTATCGTTAGACCATGTGTAACTGACTGACTGGATTTGATCATAGATTTTAGTAGTTATTTATTATTTTATAGCTAGAATTCGTAATTGTGTATTTACCGAGTGTTTTTATTTGTTCTAGTCTATGGCTGTGATAAACTTCAGTTGAATTGAATTAAATAGCTAGTAAAATAAAGGAATACAAAACGACAAATACATTAACATACCAAATTATTGCTTAAGTCTCAAATCCTAAACTTGGAATCTGGCTGCCCAGAGTTACAGAGGCGAGGAAGCTTGTTTTATACATTGAATAAATCAGTGAAAATCTTTTAAAAAATCAAATGCTTGGATCCACACTGGTTAACTGGTGTAAAGCTACTGTTTATGATGGCGGGAAATGATAGGATTAAACAGGGGGGAAAAAAAGGATTAAACAAAGAGAGACGCCAAGCCAGGTCCGAGATACAATCAATGGAGCAGAGACAATCTTCAGCAAGGAACTGATTGTTCTTTCAATATTGTCATCTTAATTTAAGTCTCTCCTCTTTCTCCAAGAAACTGCCCACCTTCCCTTAAACCTCAAATAAACCTCAAAATCCTTGGAAGTTCATGTGGTATTTGGCAAGATCCACGGTCCAAAGGGGCACTCAACGAGGGGGCCATCCTTGAATTTAGTTTTAATGTTCTCAGTTTACTTTATGTATTCTTTTCAAGCTAAGTATGTGCAAACGGCTCTCCAGCCCCTCCCCTCCCCCAGCATCTGTTTTTACTCAGCTGTCTTACTCTGCTTCTCATGTCCTGTTTTGCCATTTCCATAGGATCTTCTTGGACTTGGCTGCCTTCGGAGAAGACCAACTAAGATGATTAAAGGCCTGGAGACCAAAACATATGAAGAACGGCTGCAAGAATTGGATTTGGCCAGTCTAGAGAAAAGAAGGATTGGGATGACATGATAGCAATATTCCAAAATTTGAGGGGCTGTCCTCAATTTTGAGGGCAGCCCCTCAAATTTGAGAATGCCCTCAGGTATTCTCCAGACTACCTGAGGCAAGACAAAAAGCAATGGATGGAAACTAATCAAGGAAGGAAGCAACCTGGAATTCAGGAGAACCTTCCTAACAGCGAGGACAATTAATCAGTGGAACAGAAGTGGCCTCCAGAAGTTGTGGATGCTCCATCACTGGAGGTTTTTAAGAAGAGATTGGACAGTTACTTGTCTGAAATGATATAAGGTCTCCTGCTTGACCAGGGGGCTGGACTAGAAGACCTCCAAGGTCCCATCAAGCTTCTATTCTGTCCTGTCCTGTCCTGTCCCGTCCCGTCCCGTCCCGTCCCGTCCCGTCCCGTCCCGTCCCGTCCCGTCCCATCCCATCCCATCCCATACTATCCTATCCTTCTATTATTAATTCTATTCTATTCTGTTCTGTTCTGTTCTGTTCTGTCCTGTCCTGTCCTGTCCTGTCCTGTCCTGTCCCTTCCTGTCTTACTATTATTAATTCTCTTCTCTTCTCTTCTCTTCTCCTCTTCTCTTCTCTTCTCTTCTCCTCTTCTGTTCTTCCCTTCCCTTCCCTTCCCTTCCACTCCACTCCACTCCACTCCATTCCATTCCATTATTCTTCTCTTCTCTTCTCTTCTCTTCTCTTCTCTTCTCTTCTCTTCTCTTCTCTTCTCTTCTCTTCTCTCCTCTCCTCTCCTCTCCTCTCCTCTCCTCTCCTCTCTTCTCTTCTCTTCTCTTCCTCCCTTCCCTTATTCTCTTCTCTTCTTTTCTCTTCTCTTCTCTTCTCTTCTCTTCTCTTCTCTTCTCTTCTCTTCTCTTCTCTTCTCTTCTCTTCTCTTCTCTTCTCTTCTCTTCTCTTCTCTTCTCTTCTCTTCTCTTCTCTTCTCTTCTCTTCTCTTCTCTTCTCTTCTGTCTGTCCTGTCCTATCCTATCCTATCCTATCCTATCCTATCCTATCCTATCCTATCCTATCCTATCCTATCCTATCCTATCCTATCCTATCCATCATTAATTCTCCCCTCTCCTCTCCTCTCCTCTCCTCTCCTGTCCTGTCGTGTCCCATCCCGTCCTATCCCCAGGCTCTCCTCTCAAAAGCCAAGGGGGATGCTGAGCCAGTCTGGCACCCTTGGCATTTTCCAGGCTGCGGTGCCAGGCAGATGCACCAAGGCGCCTGCTATGTGACACCATCTCAAATGGGGTGTGCGTGTGTGTCACAGGATGCTCAGCCCTCTGGACCAGGGCGAACCGGCGGGGGTGGGGCGGGGCGGGGCGAGGAGAAGATGGATGGGTGGGTGGGTGGAATGGTCTCGCGCGCCCGCGCGCGGACAAAGCCTCGCGCGCTCACCCTCTGCTTGTCCGGCGCGTGGGTTGGGGACCCCCCCTGAGCGAAAGAGACCGCCTCAGGTGTGTAGAGGGAAGAAAGTTCCTTTTTTTGGAAGGCCTCTTGAGGAGCGTGCCCACCTCCTGCAGTAAGTCTGATCCGAGTTTCCTGAACAACGATGTAACCCACCCGCCCCCGCCCCCTCTTTCTGCGGGATGTAATCTTATCACATTAACAGAGTTGGAAGGGACCTTGGAGGTCGTTTAGTCCACCCCCGCCCAAGGAGGAGACCCTGCACCATTTCTGACAAATGGCAGTCCGGTCTCTTCTTGAAGGCTTCCAGAGATGAAGCTCTCACAACGTCCGAAGGCGACTTCTGTTCCATGGGTTGATTGTTCTCCCTGTCAGGAAATGTCTCCTTATTTCCAGGTTGAATCTCTCCTTGGTCAGTTTCCATTTGTTATTCCTTCTCTGGCCTTTGGGCCCTTTGGAAAATAGCTTTTTTCTAAGGTTGGAGCACCTCTCTGAGGGAAACGGCTGGTTAAAGATATATTTTTTAAAGATATTAAAGATAAAGATAGATAGATACAGAGATAGATAGATAGATAGATAGATAGATAGATAGATAGATAGATAGATAGATAGATAGATAGATAATAGACAGATAGATAGATATAGATAGATGATGGATGGATAGAAAGATAGACAGATAGATGATAGATGGATGAATGGATGTACAGGTGGATGGGTGGGTGGGTGGGTGGATGTATAGATGATAGATAATTGGTGTGAGTGAGAGAGAGAGAGAGAGAGAGAGAAGGAGAGAGAAAGAAAGATGATAGATAAAAAGACAGTAGGTAGGTAAGTAGATAGATATATTAGATAGATGGATATTAGATAGATAGATAGATAGATAGATAGATAGATAGATAGATACATAAATACACAAACAGAAACAGTAGATAGGTAGGTAGATGGATAGGCAGGTAGGTAGGCAGGCAGTTAGATACCGTATATAGAAGATTATAAATAGAGAGATATGGAAAGATAAAGATAGAAGGATAGAAAGATAGAAAGATAGATAGATAGATAGATAGATAGATAGATAGATAGATAGAGATAGAGATAGATACATAGACACATAGACACATACAGCAGATAGGTAAGTAGGTAGATAGGCAGGCAGGCAGGCAGGCAGTTAGATAGTATATATAGAAGATTATAAATAGAGAGATATAGAAAGATAGAGATAGAAGGATAGAGAAATAAAGAGATAGAGAGATAGAGAGATAGATAGCCAGGGATTCTTCAGCCCATTGGAGAGACACTATACAATGAACGACATCCCTTTCTCTTCCTAGATATAGTTGGAAATTCCATTTCATCCAAAGTACCCTAGAGGATAAAACAAATATTCCAACAATTTCGTGCCAGAGAAGGACTTTATATCTGTACATAACTTCAGAGAATTTACTAGCATGAGTTTGACAAGCAGGATGGGCATATCGCAATTCCATCTGTCCTGAAACAGGTTCCAAAAAGAAAGAAGAACAGGAATTTCCAAGGATTGGGTTTTGGGGTTTTTTTGGGGGGAAATATTAAAACACCAACAAAGAAAGAAAACGAAACACAAATCACAAAAATCGCAAGGCTCCCCTGGCCCCTGGCTTCTTCTAGAACCTGAAAAGGAACTGGGAATGGAAACTTGGAGGCCAGACAGTTGAATCTTTGTAGCTAAGAAAAAGCCTCTGTTTATTGCACAATTCCTATGGAGCATCTTTTCAGGATTATAATTCCCAGATCAAGCAAACATTTCAATTGTAGGAAATGCCTTTGCTTTGTTCTAAGCAAATAACTCGAGATCCCCAGCTAGGGCATTTCACAACAATAGCAAAACAAAAGCAGATTACAGATTAACAGAGTTGGAAAGGGACTTTGGAGGTCATCAAGTCCACACACCCCATCCAAGCAGGAGACCTTACACCGTTTCTGGCAGATGGCAGTCCAGTCTCTTCTTGAAAGCTTCCAGTGATGAAGCTCCCACAACTTCTGAAGGCAACTTCTGTTCCATCGGTCGATTGTTCTCACTGTCAGGAAATTTCTCCTAATTTCCAGGTTGAATCCCTCCTTGATCAGTTTCCATCCATTGTTCCTTGTCTGGCCTTCACGTGCTTTGGAAAATAAATTGACCCCCTCCTCTCTGTGGCAGCCCCTCAAATATTGCAACACTGCTATCCTGTCTCCCCTGGTACTTCTCTTCACTAGACTAGCCATGCCCAGTTCCTGCAACCGTTCATCGTATGTTTTAGCCTCCAGATCCCTAAAACTTTTGGTTGCTCTTCTCTGCACTCTTTCTAGAGTCTCAACATCTTTTTTTATAGTGTGGTGACCAAAAAGCAGAAGAAGATACTACCGGTAGATAGACAGGGGGACATAATCTGAAATGACTCTTAAAGAGTGAAAGTCCAGCTTTATGCAAGTCCAGGATTTCTCTACTCTTAGAACACAAACATAGAATAATAGAGTTGGAAGGTGCCTTGGAGGTCTTCTAGCCCAACCCGCTACTCAAACATGAGACCTTATAATCCAGATGAATGGTTATCCAGTCTCTCTTTTTGAAAGCCTTCAGTGATGGCAACTTGTTTCATTGACCATTAGGAAATTTCTCCTTAGTTCTAGGTTGCTCCTCCCCTTGATTAGTTTCCATCCGTTGCTTCTTGTCCTATCCTCAGGTGCTTTGGAGAATAGCTTGACCCCCTCTTCTTTGTAGGAGCCCCTCAAATATTGGAACACTGCTATCATGTCTCTCCTAGTCCTTCTTTTCATTAGACATACCCAATTCCCCTAGCCATTCTTCGAATGTTTTAGCATCCAGCCCCCTAAACAGTGATGGGATTCAGCTGGTTTTCTCCAGTTCGCACGAACCGGTAGCGGCAACTGCGGGAGGCTCCGCCCATCCGCTCGGACCAATGGTGGGATTCAAAATTTTTTACTACTGGTTCTGTCGGCATGGCATGGCTTGGTGGGCATGGCTTGGTGGCCGTGGCAGGGGAAGGATACTGTAAAATCTCCATTCCCACCCTACTCCAGGGGAAGGATACTGTAAAATCTCCATTCCCTCCCCACTCCAGGGGAAGGTTACTGCAAAATCCCTATTTCCTCCCGATCAGCTGGGACTCGGGAGGCAGAGAACAGATGGGGGCAGAGCCAGTCAGAGGTGGTATTTACCGGTTCTCCAAACTACTCAAAATTTCTGCTGCCGGTTCTCCAGAATTGGTCAGAACCTGCTGAATCCCACCTCTGGCCCGGATGTAATGCGCGACTACTGCACATGCCCAGAAGACTGTGCGCATGTCCAGAGGTGGCACATGCTCACATTTGCGAAGTGGTAGGGAAGGTAAGCAGGGACGCGGTGGCTCAGTGGCTAAGACGCTGAGCTTGTCGATCAGAAAGGTCGGCAGTTCAGCGGTTCGAATCCCTAATGCCGCGTAATGGGGTGAGCTCCCGTGACTTGTCCCGGCTTCTGCCAACCTAGCAGTTCGAAAGCAGGTAAAAAATGCAAGTAGAAAAATAGGGATCCCCTTTGGTGGGAAGGCAACAGCGTTCCGTGCGCCTTTGGCATTGAGTCATGCCAGCCACATGACCACGGAGATGTCTTTGGACAGCGCTGGCTCTTTGGCTTAGAAACGGAGATGAGTCGGGAACGACTAGCATATATGTGCGAGGGGAACCTTTACCTTTACCTTTTAGGGAAGGTAAGTGAATCCCACCTCTGCGCCCTAATCATTTAACCTTATTCAAAGCTCCAGGCCACCTCCCCCCACCAATCATTTAATCTTATTAAAGCAGCCACCTCATTTCCCAGGCTTCCCTATAGGCCTTCTTTAAGGATACTCTGCTTTGCTGATGGAATGCATTAACATTTGGATCCATTAAAGCAGCGCCAGCTTTTTTCACGCTCCGATGAACATAAGGAAAGCCTCGGTGGATCTTAAAGGCTAGTGTTTTGCAACTCAGAATGTCAACCAGATGGCCTTTATGGAAGCATCGTTTGAAATTAAAAAAAAATTAAAAATAGTGTGCTTTATTAAAGAGCGGGGAAGCTCTGTGCTTGTGCGAAACACAGAGCATATTTTTCAACCTGATGTTGAAAAACTGGCAAATGAAGACATAGGAATACAGTAGTGGCCAGAATTGTGGAAACCTTTTGGGAAAAGTGTTTTTTTGAGGTTTGATGGCTAATAACACCACTTTTTTTTCCTTTTGGAGTTTCAAGATAATCCTGTTCCATTGCTGGAATGGCCTGGGAATAGCCCCAGACCTTCACCCAATTGAAAATCGTTGGATTTTCCGACGAAAGAAACTTGTTAGTCAGAAACGACCCAAGCAATAAAACCCAGTTAATAGAATCCATCCTTCAATCTTAGTTTTCATTATAACAGCTGCAGAACTAAAAGACTTGGTTCACTCCATGGGAAGACATTGTAAGGCCGTCATTCATGCTAAAGGTTACCCAACAAAGTATTAACTGACATGGTGATCATTTTTGTACATCTCGTTTTTTCTAGGGTGATCATTTTTGTATAATCTCGGGGGGTTGTTTGTTTGTTTGTTTGTTGTTTTTTTGATTTATATGCCGCCCTTCTCCGGAGACTCAGGGCGGCTTACAACGCGCTAAGCAATAGCCTTCATCCTTTTGTATATTTTATACAAAGTCATCTTATTGCCCCCACAATCTGGGTCCTCATTTTACCTACCTTTGAAAGGATGGAAGGCTGAGTCAACCTTGAGCCTGGTGAGATTTGAACTTGCAGTAATTGCAGGCAGCTGATGTTAATAACAGTGCTTTAGTCTGCTGCGCTACCAGGGCTCCCTAACCATCTAAAACCATGGTTGTTACTTTAAATGAAAGGGGATAATTTCTGGAGGAGTTCTCAGAGCATGTTTGTCATTAAGCATTACAGTCATCTCTTCGCAATGGCTTTAACAGAAGCTAAAGAAAGTCTCCACAATGCCCATACTGTTCATTCTTTTATCTGCTGTTGCACTCTTTATCCTGATTTCTTATATGGCTTTTTCCATTTGAGCTGTGTGTTTCTTTAATAGTAAAACAAACTAACAAGTCCCTGGAGGCAGTGAGTGTCAGTCTCCAGGACATCTGAGTGCCATACAAAGGAAGGAAGGAAGGAAGGAAGGAAAGAAGGAAGGAAGGAACAAACAAATGAAGGAAGGAAGAAATCAAGGAAGGAAGAAACCAAGGAAGGAAGGAACAAATGAACAAAGGAAGGAACCAAGGAAGGAAGGAAGGAACAAAGAAAGGAAGGAAGGAAGAAACCAAGGAAGGAAGGAACAAACGAACAAAGGAAGGAACCAAGGAAGGAAGGAAGGAAGAAACAAAGAAAGGAAAGAAGGAAGCAACCAAGGAAGGAAGGAACAAACGAACAAAGGAAGAAACCAAGGAAGGAAGGAACAAACGAACAAAGGAAGGAAGGAAGAAACCAAGGAAGGAATGAACAAACAAACAAAGGAAGAAGCCAAGGAAGGAAGGAAGGAAGGAAGGAAGGAAGGAAGGAAGGAAGGAAGGAAGGAAGGAGAGAATCCTTTGGAACATGTTTCTTAACTGCTCATAGATTTTTTTTCTCAAAAAAAAAAAATTGTTGGGCTATATTTTTGTCCCTAGAGCTGAACTTTGGTGATTGTTCTCCACTAGGAGCTGGAACTCTGGGGAAATTCCAAGAGTACATTTTGTTTCAATGGATTTCCTTCCAAGTTTAGTGTTTAATTTGTTTGTCCAGTCATAAATACATTTTTGTTGTTTTACCTAAGCTCGCTTTCTAGTGAAATTAACATTCTTTAAGAGTAATGATATGCAGATCCACTCTGCTTCGATCTCTCTGTAAATAATTTCTATAGATGCGCTAGGCACATGCTGAAGTCACACTTACCAAGCAGTGAAAAAACATCATGGACTAGCAACTGGATGGCACTTTTGTTTTGCAAAAGTATTCTCAAGATCGATTAGCTTAAACCTCCATCGGTCCAAAGTAACCCCTTCTAATTCTCCCCAGCTCTATTTCAGTTTTCCAGAATTAATGAAACTTGAGAAAAGGCTGAGCCCAAATCTCTAGTAAATTTCTTTACTTACTTTGTTCACTTTTTTACTCCTTCCTTCCTTCCTTCCTTCCTTCCTTCCTTCCTTCCTTCCTTCCTTCTCTCATCTTGCTATCTCTCTCCTTCCTGCCTCCCTCCCTCCCTCTATTTATTTACTCTTTTGCTCTTTTACTCCTTTCCCTCCCTCCCTCCCTTCCTTCTCTCATCTCTCCATCTCTCTTCTTCCTGCCTTCCTCCCTTCCCTCCCTCTCTTTACTTACTCTTTTCACTTTTACTCCTTCCCTCCTTTTCTTCCCTCCCCCCTTCCTTCCTTCTTTCCCTCCCTCCCTTCTCTCATCTCTCTCATTCCTGCCTTCCTCCCTTCCCTCTCTTTACTTACTCTTTTCACTCTTTTACTCCTTCCCTCCCTCCCTCCCTTCCCTCTAGGGGCCACCCGAGAATTTATATCTCTTTTTACTCAAATGCTATTATAATTTAGGACTGTCTAATGCTATAAATAGCCACACTCTCTCCCCTTTTATAAATGGGAATAAAATGTCATCCTTGGTTTCCCTCTGTTTCCCAATTTTTCTAATTATAAACCCAGTAACCCCTGTTCACGCCTTAAACATAATGCACATCCTTATACAGCTTATCACTGCACATTTCTCCTAATAGATGCACATTACACAATATATACCTTAGTTTGTGCCATCTGATTGTCCTCCTAAAATACTTGGGTTGGAGACGAGGTGGGTGGGTGCCCCCTTCACCATTGCGGCTATATCCATTTATTGATCGATTTGTAAAATTTATTGCCTGCCCATCGTACCACAGGGGATTTGACAAGCCTAATTATATCCATGTGTTCAGTTGGAGAACTGCAATTGCAATGTTTAGCGGTCTCTCTGAAGATTATTATTTAGCGTATGGCATAACCCTACATGGGCTAGCAATATAAATTAACTTTTCAACTTTGAAGAGTATCTGCCTGTTGGTCTGACGATGCAGAAGTGGGCATATTTGGGGTGGAAATGCTGACAAAATTAATCATCCCCACCCCTTTCACAAAGCAGGAACAATTGCGAATGGCATTACTCTGCTTAACAACTAACTAGCACTGTCAAATAATTTACTAAGACTGTATTACCGTTATTCTTCTCTTCCTTACTAGTCTCTGTCTCTTCCCACTTATTACTATAACCATGTTGCTTGTATCTTTCAATTTATATTGTTTTTATTTGTTTCCTAATACAAATTGATAGCTTATTAGTAACCTTTGTTTTCACTAAGTATTGTATCTTTTTATCCTTGATGAATGTATTTTATTTTCCTTATGTACACTGAGAGCATATATACCAAAGACCAATTCCTTGTGTGTCCAATCACACTTGGCCAATAAAGAATTCTATTCTATTCTATTCTATTCTATTCTATTCTATTCTATTCTATTCTATTCTATTCTATTCTATTCTGTCCTATTCTACTCGATTCTACTCTACTCTACTCTACTCTACTCTACTCTACTCTACTCTATTCTATTCTGATTACCATAAATATACAATCATCTATAATTATAATCCAACATTATTCTTTAATTTATAAAATCATGGAATGTGCAGAGTCCGACAGACTTACAAAACTGATCAAGGGTAAAAGAGACTCAGGCTTCTGGTAGTTGGAATATGTGGTATGATTGGACCCAGAAACGATGGGAGAGAGACAAAGGATAATGTTGGATTATAATTATAGATGATTGTATATTTACTATTCTATTCTATTCTATTCTATTCTATTCTATTCTATTCTGTTCTGTTCTGTTCTGTTCTGTTCTGTTCTGTTCTGTTCTGTTCTGTTCCGTTCCGTTCCGTTCCGTTCCGTTCCGTTCCGTTCCGTTCCATTCCATTCCATTCCATTCCATTCCATTCTATTCTGTACACTGAGAGCATATGCACCGAAGACCAATTCCTTGTGTGTCCATTCACACTTGGCCATTAAAGAATTCTATTCTATTCTAAAAATAAAAAAAATGATGTAATTCAAATGTACTTTTTTTTTGCAGGTTACAAAGTGAAGGACATGGACAGAGAAGAAGGTAGACCAGACCAGGTGTTCTCCATTCAGTCTTTCAACAGATGAAGCTCCCTGGTGCCTCCTCGCCAGACAACCTCTCCATTTAAATTTAAGTTATGGGAACGTAAGTGAAGTATCGATGTTTCTAGTTGAAGAGTGGCGGGGATCTGTGGTTTCCTTGTGAAGTAGTGGAAATCCTGACATCATGTTTAAAGACAAGGAGGGGGAAACAGGACAGAAAGAAACCATCCAGACCCCAGACCCCAAACTTGCCCTGTCGTAATTACAGACAGATTTCCAAAATAAAGAGGGGGAAATAACTCTTCTGGAGAGCAAGAATCAACATTCTCCGCAGACTACTGTTTGTCTATGTTTAGAGATGACTCATTCCTAGCTGCTTTTCCATGCTATTAACAAATTGCTAAAACTGGGAGCTGGAAACTTAGAATAACACATACACACACACACACACAGAGAAAGAGGGTTGAGAGAGTACTAGTCTGGGAAACCTAAGTTGAATTACATTCATCGGAAGGGGAAAAAAAAAAACTAGGGAAATCTAAAGAATGACTCCTGTCTCCTGTTATACATATTATACATTTCCTTATGGGGAATGAAGATCGTTCTAAAGAGGCTGGTGACTCACAATGTGGGTTTTAGCTGAGCTGGGCCAGCTGTACCATCTACAGCTGGACTGGCCAACCTTGGAAACTCTTAAGACTCGTGAAGTTCAACTCACAGAATTCCCATGATTGGTTGAAGTCCACAAAGTCTTAGAGTTGCTAAGGTTGAAGGCTGAAGTCTTAAAAGTTGCTAAGGTTGGATACCCCTGATCTACAGAAGGAATGTTTCATCTCACGTACTAGATACTGAGAAGTATTAACCAGATGTGGGAGGAAGGGTCAAAGAGATATTTCTGGACTTCCTAAGATGGTTTGTTTGTTTGTTTGTTTGTTTGTTTGTCAAACGTACAAAATAGCAAGTATAGGTACTGTATAAACATAAACATAAACGAAGTAAGTACAGATAAATTGGGGGGGGGGCATAACTAGGACAGGGATGGTAGACATGCTGGTGTGCTTATGCATGCCCCCTTTACGGACCTCTTAGGAATGGGGTGAGGTCCACGGTAGACAGTTTGAGGTTGAAGGCTGTAACAACGGAGTCGTGTAGAGCATTCCAGACACTGACCACTCTGTTGCTGAAGTCGTATTTTCTGCAATCGAGTTTAGAGCGGTTTACCTTGAGTTTGTATCGCTTGTTTGCCCGTGTATTATTGTGGTTGAAGCTGAAGAAGTCATTGATAGGCAAGACGTTGTAGCAGACAATTTTGTGTACCATGTTTAGATCAGACCGCAGGCGGCGTAGTTCCAGATTGTCCAAGCCCAGAATTTCAAGCCTGGTGGCATAAGGGATTCTCTTGTGAGCAGAGGAGTGGAGGACTCTTCTCATGAAATACCTCTGGACCCACTCAATCATGTTAATATCTGATATACAGTGTGGATTCGAGGCGGGTGAGCTGTATTCAAGAATTGATCTGGCAAAGGTTTTGTATGCCCTAGTTAGCAGTATAATGTTACCAGAGAAGAAGCTTCACAAGATTAGGTCAACAATTCTGTTGCTTTGAAGTGTAGTAGAAGGCGTTGTCTCTCTGACACTGCTTGGGGGGGAAATATCAACGACAGCCCACCTTCTCAATTCTTGGAGATGGAATGGATAGAGGTCCAATGAGGATCTTCAACTCAACAGCGAAAGGTCCAATCATATTAAATGAAGATAATATGCTTCTGGCGATCCGGCTTGGAATCTGGTTGTTAAAAAGTAATGGTCTACTTAAATCTAAATTGGGTTCACAGTAATGGACGAGGTATAATGCTTCACTGGGTCTCGTCTAATCAGGGTGAAAGTAATGGCATTCCGTCATGATTCCAAAACTTTATGAGAAAGAAAAAAAAGACAGGTTTTAGGGTAACTAAAGTCGAATTTGAGTGATAAAAATGAAATCAGAAGCATTAGAGGAACTAAGAAGTCTCTTCTTCTTCTTCTTCTTCTTCTTCTTCTTCTTCTTCTTCTTCTTCTTCTTCTTCTTCTTCTTCTTCTTCTTCTTCTCCTCCTCCTCCTCCTCCTCCTCCTCATCATCATCATCATCATCATCTCCCCTTATATATCTTCCCCTTCGTCTCATCTGTCTCCTCCTCCTTATCTATTGTCTATTTATCTACTATTACTCCTCTTCTCCTCCTTATCTATCTCCTCCTGCTCTTCCTTTTCCTCCTCCTCCTCCCCTTCTTCTTCTTCTTTTTCTTTTTCTTCTTCTTCCTCCTCTTCTTCCTCCTCCTCCTCTTCTTCTTCTTCTTCTTCTTCTTCTTCTTCTTCTTCTTCTTCTTCTTCTTCTTCTTCTTCTTCTTCTTCTTCTTCTTTTTTTCTCCTCCTCCTCCTCTCCTCCTACTCCTTGTCTCCCCCTTATATATCTTCCCCTTCTTCTCATCTGTCTCCTCCTCCTTATCTATTGTCTATTTATCTACTATTACTCCTCTTCTCCTCCTTATCTATCTCCTCCTCCTCCTCCTCCTCTTCCTCTTCTTTTTCTTTTCTCCTCCTTCTCTTCTCTCCCTCCTCCTCGTTTCCCCCTTATATATCTTCCCCTTCTTCTTATCTATCTTCTCCTCCTTATCTATCTCCTCCTCCTCCTCCTCCTCCTCCTCCTATCCTCCTCCTCCCCCCCCACCCCATCTGTTTTCAATTGATATAACCACGGTAATACTAAATGGCCAGGGAAAAGCCATCTTACCATCCCGATTTCAAACGCTGAGCCCTCCCTGAAGATTTAACTAGATTCAAACTTGGCAGAGCCACTTCATTGCTTCCTGCAAGTTCCTAAAAGCTCAAATGTCAGCCTTTAATTACAGGGCCCCGATTTAGCTTTTTCCTAACCACCGCTAAAGGAGCCTTTTGAATTTTCAGTGCACACGCGCGCAACAAACACACACACAGAAACAATCAAGACCTCCAAATTGAAATTAGGTGAAATAAGAATGAGAAAGGTCAACTTGGTCCAGGAATAAAAAACCAAATTACCATCACTTACTGCTTTCTTTGATGTTCAAGATAAACATATGTCCGTCCTCTGCTTTATGGTGCTGAAAATAGTCAGGTAAAAATGTGGGGAGGCGGGAGAACATGAACATCTGGAAGATGTTAAGCCATTATTTCAGACAAGGGTTGCTCTTTAAAAACTTCCTACTAAGAATTAGGGATTAAAACTGCCTTCAGGTCTGGTTATGTTCATTTTCCCCAACCTCAAATTAGTCATGGTCTCTCCCTCCCTCCCTCCCTCCCTCCCTCCCTCCCTCCCTCCCTCCCTCCCTCCCTCTCTCTCTCTCTCTCTCTCTCTCTCTCTCTCTCTCTCTCTCTCTCCCTCCGCTTTGCAAATCCAACCAAAAGGACGGAACAAGTAACAGAATAACTGAAGAGTTGGAAGGGCCCTTGGAGGTCTTTTAGTCCACCTCCCTGTTCGAGCAGGAGACCCTATGCCTTTTCAGACAAATGGGTGTCCAATCTCTCTCTCTCTTTTTTTTTTTTATTTTTTGAAAACCTCCAGTATTGGAGCACCCACAACTTCTGGTGGCAAGTCGTTCCACTGATTAACTGTTCTCACTGTCAGGAAATTTCTTCGGAGTTCTAGGTTGCTTCTCTCCTGGATTAGTTTCCACCTGATGCTTCTTGTCCCACCTTCAGATGCTTTGGAGAATAGGTTCACTCATCCTCCCCCAGGCAAACCCGGGAGAATAATAAAAAAACAGAGTTGGAAGGGACCTAGAATAGAATAGAATAGAATAGAATAGAATAGAATAGGGTAGGGTAGGGTAGGGTAGGGTAGGGTAGGGTAGGGTAGGGTAGGGTAGAAATAGAAATAGAAATAGAAATAGAAATAGAAATAGAAATAGAAATAGAAATAGAAATAGAAATAGAAATAGAAATAGAATAGAATAGAATAACAGAGTTGGAAGGGACTTTGGAGGTCTTCTAGTCCAGCCCCCTGCTTAGGTAGAGGAAACCCTACACCACTTCAGACAAGTAATTATTCAACATCTTCTTAAAAACTTCCAGTGTTGGAACATTCGCAACCTCTAGAGGCAAGTTGTTCCACTGGTTAATTGTTCTCACTGTCAGGAAATTTCTCAGTAGTTCTAGGTTGCTTCTCTCCTTGATTAGTTTCCATCCATTGCTTCTAGTCCTGTCTTCAGGTGCTTTGGAGAATATCAATGGCAGCCCCTTAGATATTGGAACAGTAGATCTAGCACAATTTTTGGTGTGCAGCCTTGTATCTATTTCTCCCTCATTTACATGATTATTCACAAAGAGATGTAGCTATAAGTCTGGGCATATACAATTCTTTACTCATATATTTTATTTTTTATTATTATTATTTGTCAAACACGTAAGATAACAGATATAAGTATAAACATGATTATGAATATAGAAAATGGTTACAAATAAATGGGGACAGTAGGACAGGGACAGTAGGCACATTGGAGCACTTATGCACACCCCTTACGGACCTCTTAGGAAAGGGGTGAGGTCCACAGTAGATAGTCTAAGGTTAAAGTTTTGGGGGTTTGAGGACGTAACCACAGAGTCAGGTAGTGCATTCCAGGCGTTGACCACTCTGTTGCTGAAGTCGTATTTTCTGCAATCAACTTTGGAGCGGTTTACCTTAAGTTTGTATCTATTGTGTGTTTGTGTATTATTGCCGTTGAAGCTGAACTAGTCATTGACAGGTAGGACGTTGTATATGTCTAAAGTACAGAAACAAAAATGCGCTAGAAACATGAATGAAATCCCCTTGTATCCAAATTTGCATGCAAAGGAATTTCTAGACCATCCCAACGCCAAGCTGTAGACTTGGGATCAAGTAGCAAGGATCAGGCGCGTTTTCAGCTGCAGTTGAGACTTCTGGAATAATCAGATTTAATAAGATGAATGGAGAAGAACAGTTAGGAACTCCTGTTTTTTTTTCCCCCTAACCCCGTTTGCTCTCAACTTAAGAGGACATCCCGAATGGAAAATGAAAACGAAATGTCCTAGACAAAGAATTTCTGCAAAGAAGAATGGTTTGCCCCCTGCACATTGCTCAATCCAGGGGAGATATGTTCTTGGCATCCGCTGCACGACTATATATAGTTTTAATTATTGACAGCATTTTTTTTTTTCAATAGGATATTTAGCATTGTTTGTTTTTTTGCTTCACGTTAGGGTAACTCGAACATGAGTCAGTTTCAAGTTGTTCCACATTCTCTCTTTCTCCTGTTCCCTTCAGGCCTTTTTATTCTGAACATGAGTAGCTGGGGTTGAAAGCAGGGGTGCACCATGGTGGGGGGGGATTTTCGCCCTCCCCAGGCTCTGGAGGCTTAACTTGAGCCTCCGGGAGGGGGGGAAAACGGCCTCCCCGGGCTCTGGAGGCCCTCTGGAGACCGGAAATGGGTGCATTTCCAGACTTCTGGAACTTCTGGGAGGCCTGTTTTCACCCTCCCAGAGTCTCTGTGTGGGCCCTGCACTTACTTCACATCCAAAATGGGCCACGTGGAGACTCCGGGAGGGTAGGTGGGAGGGGCCAGCCAGTCCTTGCAACTATCGGTTCGGCGAACCAGATGTAAACTTAGCATCCGTTTCACCCGAACCAGTCTGAACCGGCTGAATCCCACTCCCAGTTGAAAGGGATGAATCTAACTGCATACCCATGTTTCAGCCTACTCCTAAAGTAGAAATAAATGAGCTGTTTTCATCATTTGGACAGTACGGGTGAATTCAGCAGATGTCTCTGCTTAGTGCAGCGGGTTGCAAACCCAAACAGCTGCGTTTGTTCATATGAAACCTGGTTAGTATAATAGTCCAGTAGCATTTGGAATACGGCATCCAGTTTCGGTCTTTATGATATTAAAAAAGATGTTGAGACTGCAGAGAAGAGCAACCAAGATGATTAGGGGACTGGAGGCTTAAACATATGAAGAACGGTTGCAGGAACTGGATATGTCTAGTTTAATGAAAAGAAGGACCAGGGGAGACAGGATAGCAGTGTTCCAATATCTCAGGGGCTGCCCCAAAGAAGAGGGAGTCAAGCTGTTCTCCAAAGCACCTGAGGGCAGGACAAGAAGCAATGGGTGGAAACTCATCAAGGAGGGAAGCAACTTAGAACTAAGGAGAAATCTTCCTGACAGTGAGAACAATTAACCAGTGGAACAACTTGCCACCAGAAGTTGTGAATGCTCCAACACTGGACGTTTTTAAGAAGATGTTGGATAACCATTGGTCTGAAGTGGTGTAAGGTTTCCTGCCTTAAGCAGGGGGTTGGACTAGAAGACCTCGAAAGTCTCTTCCAACTCTGTTATTCTGTATTAATTTAGATTTTGCATTTCTACAGAGGCCTGTCCTCCCCAATGTTGAAGATAGGAGCCACTGGAAACATGTGGGGGTTAGCTGTTCCTTAGAAATGGGAGGTGGGATCATTGAGATGGCTTGTCTCAAGAGTCTTCTGGATGGCATTTCCTCAAAGAAGGTACCATTAAGCAGACTCCTCTTCCTAATCCCACTGGACGGGTAGATTTAATCCAGAGAGAGCTATCTCATAGAAACTAGGTCCTGAGTTGTGAGGACTTTAAGGTGGACAGCCATTGTTCCCTTGAATTGTACCTGGAATTGAACTGGTCACCAGTGTAGCTAATAAAATAAAAAAGTTACATGAGCCCATTTCATGGGGGCATAACTCCACAGAAACACCAGTGAAGCTTCCAAAAAGCTTCCAAGGGCAATCCCATCTTCATCAGCTGTCTGCAAGGAATATAAATCCTTCCATTCCCCACCATCCGGTCAGAGCTGAAGAAGCTTCTTGGATGAGAAGCGAAACATCTTCTAAGAAAAACAAGAAAGTCCAGTTGCCTCTTGGAAAAAAAACCACCTTTGGGAGGCAGTTCAAATGAGTATAAAGATTTATTGCAAGCGTAAGCGCCCTATAAGAATCTGACCAACTAACAGTCAAGGGAAATGAGAGGGAGATAAGAAAGGCATTCAAGGTAGGCTGGATTTAGCTCTCTGGTGGGCTCGCAGGGACTCATGATTGAGGATGCATTTGACCCCTCCTTCGGGCTCAGTCTGGTCATCTCCTACAATAACCCAGTAACAAGGAGATGAAGACATGTGCAAAGCAACCAGTGTAGCCAGTAGTGGGATTCAAATAATTTAACAACCGGTTCTCTGCCCTAATGACTGGATGGGTGGGTGTGGCCACAGTGGGCGTGGCCACAGTGGGCATGGCCAGGGGGTGTGACAGGCAGCACTCAGCTTCCTGCATCCCCCTGGGAGCAAAAACAGGCTGCGGGGGTTGGGGGGAGGGGAATGTGCCACCCTCCAATGCCCCATTTTGGACCTAGGAGGCCTCCCTGAAGTCTCCTGGGAGCGAAAACAGGCTGTGGTGTGTGTGTGTGTGTGTGTGTGTGTGTGTGTGTGTATGCATCACACACACACCTCAGTGACCCATTTTGGGCCTAGTAGGCCTTCCTGCACTTACCTGGGAGCCAAAATGGGGTGCACGGGGACTCCTGGAAGGGGCAGGGAGGCGAGGGGACAGCCAGCAATTTAACTATCGATTCGCCCGAACCGGCTGAATCTCTCCACTGAGTGTAGCTCCTGAAATAGTGAAATTACCTGGGACAATTTCCCGGCCCATCAATCTACAGACAATCTGCATGCAATACCAGAGAAGCTTCCAAAAGGTTTCCAAGAGCAGTCCACTCTCTAGATTAAAATGCCAGTAACATGGGGATGAAGTCCCCAGGGGCGAGAAGCATTGCGATCCGTCCAGAGATGATCGTAGGACTTGGTTAAAAGGCTCTCCAGATCACGGCTTCCATCTGCTGTTTCCAGAAAATAATTGCAGCCATTGATCCATTTTTAACACAAAAAGAAGTTGAAAGTGGGAGGGGGGGGGAGTGACACAAAAATAAAACTAAAATTGACTAAAAAAGAGGGGCTTTTGCTTCGGAAAGCATGGATAAAGCGATCATATTGATTTGGAAGGGCAGCGAAGAGTTGATAAAGGAGTAGGGAAAGGAGTCATTTAAAAAAAGGAGGAGGAGGAGGAGGAGGAGAGAGGCTTGCAATTCTAATTAACCTTCCTCTTGCAAAGACTTATTGGGAGGCTATGAGATAATTTAGCCAGCAAATCTGCAAAGGAAGGATGAGGAGAAAGCTAAAAAGAAAAAAAAAAGAGAGAGATTAGAACTCATTTTTAAAAAGGGTGGTGGTGGGAGGAAGCAGAAAAAGCAATCAGAGGTGCTTCTCCTGCTGCTCTCCGGAATGCCAATTTACTTACAAAAAAATAAAATAAAAAATCTCACTGTAAATATATATATATATATATATATATATATATATATATATATATATATATATATATATATATATATATATATATGAGCAATATATATATTGCTCCTAGAAGCACGAAGCCGAGAACACCAGCCTGAAGATGATGAATGAGACTTCATCGAAACGTTGCCAAGAAACCTCCAATTTTACGCGGGAGAAAACCTGAAATATATATATATATATATATATATATATATATATATATATATATATATATATATATATGGAAAAATAAAGTCTCCCCAAGATCCGTAAGTCCATGAGGAATGTCACAAGTCTAAATAGAGGGGAGGGAAAAAGAAACTTTGAGGAACACCCGCCTCTCCCAGAAGAAGCAGAATGACAGAGTTGGAAGGTTAGATTACAGATTAACAGAGTTGGAAGGGACCTTGTAGGTCATCTAGTCCAACCCCCGGCTCAAGCAGGAGACCCTATACCATTCTGGACAAATGGCTGTCCAGTCTCTACTTGAAAACCTCCAGTGATGGAGCACCCACAGCTTCTGGAGGCAACTTCCATTGATTAATTGATCTGGGATTAGAGAATAACAGAGTTGGAAGGGACCTTGGAGGTCTTCTAGTCCAACCCCTTGCTCAGGCAGGAAACCCTAACCCATTTCAGACAAATGGCTGTCCAGTCTCTACTTGAAAACCTCCAGTGATGGAGCATCCACAACTTCTGGAGGCAACATCTGTTCCACTGGTGAATTGTCCTCACTGTTAGGAAGTTTCTCCTCAATTCCAGGTTGCTTATCTCCTTGATTAGTTCCCATCCATTGTTCCTTGTCCTGCCTTCTGGTGCTTTGGAGAAAGAAACCCTTTCTTTCTTCTGGAAGCATCAACATCTGGACAGACATGGATCTTGATGTTGACTGCTGGAGACAAAGCTTTTCTGAAGAACCGTATGCTCGGTCAGGTTGACTCAGCCTTCCATCCTTAGAAACAAAAGAGCCTTGATGGTACAGTGGTCTACGCACCCTGTTATTAACACAGCTGCCTGCAATTTACTGCTGGTTCGAATCTCTCCAAGGCTCAAGGTTGACTCAGCCTTCCATCCTTTCTAAGGTAGGTAAATTGAGGACCCAGTTTGTGGAGGCAATAAGCTGACTTTGTATAAATATACAAAAGTATGAAGGCTATTGCTTAACGCATTGTAAGCCGCCCTGAGTCTCCGGAGAAGGGCGGCATATAAATCAAATAAAAAAAAAAAATCCTTCCGAGGTCGGTCAAATGGGGACCCAGATTGTGCAGGCAAGATGCTGACTTTGTAAACTGCTTTGAGAGGGCTGTAAAGCACTGTGAAGCGGTATATTAGTTCTATTGCTATTGTTATTGCCCTCCCTCCCTCCCTTCCTTCCTTCCTTCCTTCCTTCCTTCCTTCCTTCCTTCCTTCCTTCCGTAATGGCCCAATGGTTAGAATGCAGTATTGCAGACTGAGTCTGCCCACAGCCAGCAGTTCAATTCTGATTGTCTCAGGTTTGACTCAGCCTTCCATCCTTCTGAGGTTGGTAAATGAGGACCCAGATTGTTGGGGACCGTATGCTGATTCTGTCAACCGCTTAGAGAGAGCTGTAAACCAGTATGAAGTGCTATAAAAGTTTAGTGCTATTTCTATTAAGTCCCAAGGGAAGATAAAGCAGATTTTCTCGCAGGGGTTCCAGAGTGACAGTTTTCATCAGCACGGAAGTCTTGCAAAGGGACAGAAAAGTGTGCGGTGCATAATACCCTTACAAGCAGCACTCATCTTTGCCACATCCAACCATCAGGTCTGTTCCAAAACACCGCCGACGGGAATTCCAGAGGAAGTCTTCAGACTTCTGAGAATCAAGTAGAAAAACAGAAGTTTCTGGCCGGGTGAATTTTGATGATTTGCAAAGCAGATTTCACATATGATTGCAAATGGGTGTTAAGATGGAAGCAACATGTCTGCAAATTGCCCTTGCGGTCTATAATTTCAGCTACAAATTGGGGAGAGAGAGAGGGAGAGAGGGAGGGAGGGAGGGAGAGAGAGAGAGACAGAGAGAAAGAAAGAGAGAGAGAGAGAGAGAGAGAGAGGGAGGGAGGGAGGGAAGGAGAGAGAGAGAGAGGAAGATAGCAAGAGAAAAAAGGAAGGAAGGAAGAAGGAAGAGATGAAGGAAGAGACAAAGAAAGGGAGGGAGGGAGGAAAGAAGAAAGAAAGAAAGAGACAGACAGAGAGAGAGAGAGAGGGAAGGAGAGAGAGAGAGGAAGATAGCGAGAGAGAAAAAGGAAGGAAGGAAGAAACAAAGGGAGGGAGGGAGGAAGGAAGGAAGAGAGAGAGAGACAGAGGGAGGGAAAGAGAGAGAGAGGAAGATAGCAAGAGGGAAAAAATGAAGGAAGGAAAAAGGAAGAGATGAAGAAAGGGAGGGAGGAAGGAAAGAAGAAAGAAAGACAGAGAGAGAGAGAGTGAGGGAGAGAGAGAGAGAGGAAGATAGCAAGAGAAAAAAAGGAAGGAAGAAGAAAGAGATGAAGGAAGAGATGAAGAAAGGGAGGGAGGGAGGAAAGAAAGAAAGAAAGAAAGGAGGGAAGACAGTTAGAAACAAAAGAAGGGAGAGAGAGAAAAAAAGGAAGAGAAAGAGTGAAAAAGGAAGAGAGAAGAAAGAGAGAGAGAGAGACCTTTTCTTCCTCCTTCTTTGCCCCCTAACGCTCACAATTTCCCTAGAGATCCCCCACATAACCCCAAATGTAATGAAGAAACAATGCACCAATCTGCTTAACCTCATTACTCACGGTCTACGTGACCTCATAACAGATGCAACCGAGACAGAAATACGAAATTACCTAAGACATTGCCTCCCCGCACCCCCCACTCAGATTTTTCCAGATTGAACACAAAGCACTTTCTTCTAAAGAGTTGCCTGGCCAGATGTTTTCCCGAATGTGACTACCACGGAAACACTAGGGTCTAGAAGCTTTGGGCCAAAGAGTCCATCCCCACCCAAAACTCCTCTTTGGAATCTGAAAGAGCATCAAGTAGGTTGATCTTTGAAGTACATACTTGGCTCGTTTCTGAATTCGAGCGACGGGAAAGAAGGAGTAAGACCTCTCCAATCAAGCTTTGACCATAAATCAGAGGAAAGAATGGGCCGGCAGTAGCTTTTTTTACTAACAAGGCAAATGTTGTTGCCTTCAATTCTTGTGTGTGTGTGTGTGTGTGTGTGTGTTTTCCATTAGTCATTCCATTTTAGGCAACGCGATGGCCAGGGAACTGAAGGATTCTGGTAAATTTCAAGGGATACATTTATTCCACGCAGACAGTTGGCCATTCAGCGTCAACAACATTTATTGCATTCTCCGAAGCGGGTGGGGTGGGGGGGTGGGGGGGTGCCGAACGAGACCTGAAAATATGGAACATCCTAACTCATGGATGACATTTCGTGGATCCCAAGGGCCAAAGGCCTTGTGAATCATGGTCTATTTTGAAGACATGGGGTGGGGGGGGGGGGAAAGAATCTTGAGAGTTATCAACTTTGTCTCAAGACTCTTTTTTTTTCTTCTATATATTCCAAATGGGCTGTTATTAATATGTATATCTATACTGTATATCTATACCTACTGGTATTTGCCTGCCTGCCTGCCTGCCTCTCTCTCTCTAACCTATCTATCTGTCTGTCTGTCTATTTGTACAGCATATACACACACACACACACACACACACCAAATTTATATTTTGCTGATAAAGAAATAAAGGGAGACTAGTATAGATCTATTTCAAGCTAATTAGCTCTCATCAGCTAGCCATACCCTTACTCGGATTCGAACTTGGGAGCTGAAAGGCGAAAGGGAAGCAGTATGCTCCCTCCCATAATGGGGCAGACCAGGTGCTTTGATAGAAAAACACTTTGTGTGTGTGTGTGTGTGTGTGTGTGTGTGTGTGTGTGTGTGTTTCCTTTTGAAATCAGAAGCATCAGAATTTCATTTTTTATGTCTGCCAGTGAGTTCACAGTAAAAGTGACAATAAAGATTCCCCTTCCAACTCTGTTCTTCTCTTCTCCTCTCCTCTCCTCTCCTCTCCTCTCCTCTCCTCTCCTCTCCTCTCCTCTCCTATTCTTCCTCTCCTCTCCTCTCCTCTCCTCTCCTCTCCTCTCCTCTCCTCTCCTCCTCCCCTCCCCTCCCCTCCCCTCCCCTTCTCCTCTCCTTTCTCTTCTCTTCTCTTCTCCTCTCCTCTCCTCTCCTCTCCTCTCCTCTCCTCTTCTCTCCTCTCCTCTCCTCTCCTCTCCTCTCCTCTCCTCTCCTCTCCTCTTCTCTTCTCTTCTCTCCTCTCCTCTCCCACTTCAGAGTGAGCTGTGATGCTCTTGGAAACATCCTAGAACGAGGAGTCCTTTGTGCTCTCTGAGTTTAGTTGTTTTCTTGCAGACATTTCATGACCCACCTAGGTAACATCATCAGTGTTAGTAGAGAGTGAGGTTTGCTCTCGGTTTATATTCTAATGGATTTCCCTTGGAGTGGCCTTAGAGATTCCTTGGTTGGGCTGTTTACTGTTGGTTTGTTTGGCAGTCCCTTGATTGAGGTATTGTTTACTTCTTGATTGTTGGTCTGATGTTAATCTTGGTGTTCATCTATTCTTGTCTAGGTATTGATTGCTGATGGGGCGATCTTTTGGTCTTTTTGTTCCCTTTTTGGCTGGTTGATTGGCTGGTTGATACTGTAGATATTGTTTATATCTATGTGTCCATTGTGGTGGCATGGTGGCACAGGAGTCAGAATGCAGTACACTGCAGGCTAATTCTGGCAACTGCCAGCAGTTCGATTATGACCGGCTCAAGGTTGACTCAGCCTTCCATCTTTCCAAGGTCAGTTAAATGAAGACCCAGATTTTTGGCGGCCAGAGGCTGACTCTATCAACCGCTTAGAGAATGCTGTTAAGCACTGTTTGTCTGACCTGGCAGCCATCTTTTACATTTGGGCCCTCAGGTCTGCCACATTTTCTTCTGTGAGAAAATGGGAGGGGGAATTGCATAGAGCAGTTTTGGTGAATCTTTTCGGCACCAAGTGCCGAAATGGGGGCACGCGTGTGCACCTGCACATGTATGCATGCATGCCAGAAACTGGAAGAGAGATGATCTTCTGGTTTCCAGTACACGCATGCACGCCGACCACCTGGTCTTCCAGTTTCTGATGCACAGCTGGCTGGTGCTCTGGAAACCAGAGGATCATCTTCCTGGCACATGTATGCGCACCGGGTTACTGCTTTTCCGGTTTTTGGCGCTGCTGCACGCATGAAGACCAGCTGGCCGGTACACTGGAACGCAGAAGAGCAATGGGCAACAGCTTGTGTGCCACTTCCGGCACATGTGCTATAGGTTCACCATCACAGGCATAGAGTATGGATGATACGTAGTCAAAATAACATTCCTTTCTCAGAGAGTCAAGGACGTCTTGCCCTGGCACCTGGAATTGGATGACTGGGAGGTGTCTCCAGTTTGGACGGTGGATGATTGGACCGTGTGATGGACCTGTGGGTGCTGGGCAGGGACTTGAACTTTCACTTGGGTGGGGAAAACCTGGAAGCTTTCAGATTCGGGTTTTCCCAGGTGTGCCAATATGACATCTTCAATAAAAAGGAACTTTGAGGAAACTCAAGCCTCGGAGTCTTCTTTCATTGGGGATGTTACTTGGAATCCTGACACTGTGAAGCGGTATGTAAGTCAATTATTGATGGCTTATTTGTCAGAGTGTCTGACTTCTAGAAGAATCTTTCTCGGCATAGCAGAGTTGGAGTTGCCCATAAGAAGAATGATACTGTTGTGTGCCTACAGATACATCTCTAGCTCACTAGATCACTTAGAACTGGAAAGATGTCAAAGATTAGAAGGGATAAAGGCCCTAAAAATAAATGTACTTGAGATGCATCATGACAAAGCAATGAAACACTCACAGAAAGGCAGATAAACAGGCTGTTAATGTTCAGCTTGTCAAGTGAGTAAGTAGCAAGGAGTAACTTCGCTTTCTGGTTAATGCTGTTTTATGACTAACTATCCTTTCCCATCTCGTCAATCATCTTAAAACCAAGGAGACATGTCCGTCATGACAGCTGTTCTGTAAGTCCTCCGAATGTGTCCCATTTGGCTCCAAAAGGCTTTTCAAGGAGGCTTCATTTCCTCCCTAACTTGCTTAGAACCTGGAATAACAGGGTTAGAAGTGACCTTGGAGGTCTTCTACTCCAATCCTTGTTCAAGGAGGAGACTGTAGACTATTGTAGACTAAAGGTTGTCTTTGTGAAAAGCTCCACTAATGGAGCACCCACAACTTCTGGAGGTAAGCCCTTCCACTAATTCATTATTCTCCCTGTCAGGAAATTTCTCCTTAGTTCTAGGCTGGATCTCTCTTTCATGATCTTTCACCCATTGCTTTTTGTCCTGCCCTCAAACTCCCTCCATCTTTCACGATTTTACAAGTCCACTTTGTGAAAGTTATCTCTCTTTCACTCCTCTTTCCATCTCCTTCCTTCCCGACGACAACGGTGTTCTTCTCACAAACGGCCACTGAAAAAGTGACATACGTAAGGAAAGAAAAATCGAGTCACGCTGACATGATTTTGGAGCAAAAAAAGGCCTAGAGGTTGGCCTCTCTCGCTCTGCAACTCCCTCGGTGCCAAGGAAGCCCGAAGGATCTGTAAAACTCATTAACCATTTTCTCCTTTTTGGAAAAACCTTCAGCAGTAAAATAAACATCTGCTAGCGAGGGGAAAAAAATCTGTCTCTTCCCTTTGCTTCACTCCTGGGGCCTTATTCCACTGTTGAGTTGGTCTGTTCTCCTTCATGAGTTGTCAGAAAAGTAGACCTCGGTGTTGTGTCAATTGTTACCCTGTGTCTGTTGAAAGTCACAAAACCCTCTTGACTTGCCTCCAACACAGGTGACGATTGATTTTATTCACCAAAGCCAACTTTGGGATGTGTGTTAGACTAAGGGTGAAAATATTGTCCTTCTCCAACCCATCTGTCCAGATGTCTCCCTTGTAGATGCCTACAAGTGTAGGCAACATTTCTGGGAATACGACAAAAAAAAAAAAAAAAAGAAGAAAGAAAGAAAGATGTTATAGCGTATAGTTGGACCAGAGTAAGATACATATGGGGATTTGACGTTTTATGTCAAAAAAGAAGTCACACAGTGGCGTGGACGCAATCCAAAATGCAGTGTTTCTTTTTAACTTAAGTGAAAGCATCTTCTAGTAGGTAACCACACACTACAGGGGTGGGATTCAAAAATTTTAGCAAACGGTTCTCTGCCCGGTTGATGGGTGGGCGTGGCCTACTCAGCCTCCTGCACCATGGTGGTGGGTGGGAGTTTTCACCCTCCCCAGGCTCCAGAGGTTTTCCTCGAGCCTCCAGGAGGGTGAAAACAGCCTCTCCCAGGCTCCGGAGGCCTTTCGGAGGCCCGAAACAGACTCATTTCTGGACTTCCGGGAGGCCCGTTTTTCATCCTCCCCAGGCTCCAGAGGCTTTTCTCGAGCCTCCAGGAGGGCAAAAACGGCCTCTCCCAGGCTCCGGAGGCCCTTCAGAGGCCCAAAACAGGCTCATTTCTAGACTTCCGGGAGGCCCGTTTTTCCTCCTCCCCAGGCTCCGGAGGCTTTTCTCGAGCCTCCAGGAGGGTGAAAACGGCCTCCCCCGGGCTCTGGAGGCTGAGTAGGCCACGCCCCTATGGCCACTCCCCTATGGCCACGCCTACCCAGCAACTAGGCAGTGAACCGTCTGCTGAAATTTTTCAATCCCATCCCTTGGCTGCACCTCTCCCCAGGCCTGACTGTATAATTCTATGTTCTCTGTCTGAATAACCGAATGATTGGCATCCAAGAAGGAAGACCGCTCTAGGCATCTGATCCAATTCCAGCGCCAGGTTTTCTCTCTTTCCCAAATCCTTACACGCAGATCATGTCAAGGGTCCATTTCTCTTCTGCCTTGGCGTAGCCAATCCAAAAAAAAAGAAAGAAAGAGGAGGGGGACAGGACACATTATAAATCCCCTGGTGCCTTTCTCTGACCATGGACTTCCTTTCTTGCCCAACCACTCCAATTTTTTTCTTCTTCGTTTTCCTGGATTTATCGACAGGAAGCGAGGAGTGTGGAAAACGGCCTGGGTTATATACGGGGAGCTGTAAATCTCGAGATGCTTTGAAGAGATGAGCCTCGTAGATACTTCCCCGTTGGCTCTTCCCTCCTTGCTCTTTGGCAACCTCCGAGCAAGGTGGATCCAAGTCTCCCTTGGAGGGTTGTGGCGTGAGGGCTTGGGGGAGGTGGGCGTGGGGAAGAGAAGGCACAAAGCTCCGTTGTGTCCCTGGCTTCCCTGCCCCCAAGTTCTCCATCTCTTGAGGACCTGTCCCTTTTCTCCCCCCACACCCCCTTCCTTCCCTCCTTCCTTCCTTCCTTCCTTCCTTCCTTCCTTCCCTCCCTCCCTCCCTCCCTCCTTCCTTCCTTCCTTCCTTCCTTCCTTCCTTCCTTCCTTCCTTCCCTCCCTCCCTCCTTCCTTCCTTCCTTCCTTCCTTCCTTCCTTCCCTCCCTCCTTCCTTCCTTCCTTCCTTCCTTCCTTCCCTCCCTCCCTCCCTCCCTCCCTCCCTCCTTCCTTCCTTCCTTCCTTCCTTCCTTCCTTCCCTCCCTCCCTCCCTCCCTCCCTCCTTCCTTCCTTCCTTCCTTCCTTCCTTCCTTCCTTCCCTCCCTCCTTCCTTCCTTCCTTCCTTCCTTCCTTCCTTCCTTCCTTCCTTCCTTCCCGCTAACAACGGCGGGGGTGCTAAGAGTCCCCAGGGCCAAGACAAACTATGAAAGATTCTGCTATTTAATGGTGCCTCTCTCTCTCTCAAAAACAAAAACAAAAAATGAAAAAACTCAGGACTGACAGATGCTGGACATGAGATCAGAACAAGCTCCTCTGCCAACTATTCATTTCTTCTTTCTATTGGGGGGTGGGGGGGGGGAAGAAAAGAAACCCTACTCTAAACCTCGACCTGGTATCTAAGTTAAGACATTTGGCTCTCCTTCACAAACTCCCTTCTTCTCCCGATCTTTGCATCCTCCCCGTTTCTATTTATTTGCACCCTGGTCTTGGGGAAGGAGGGTTTTTTTCTTTTCTTTGCCTTCCCATGGATATTTCTGCCTTGGCTTTTCAGTTTCCTCCTCCTCCTCCTCGTCCTCCTCCTCTTTCCCTTTCCATCATCTCCCTCATCCTCTGCCTCCAGAGATTCTGCCGGGCTTCAAATTAGCAAGAGAAAAGGGAAGGGAATAAATGGCAAAACTTCCCAACTCTCTCTCTGTCTCTGTCTCTGTTTTACTGTCTCTGTCTCTGTGTCTCTCTGTGTCTCTGTGTCTCTCACTCTTTCTCTCCTCTCTCTCTCTCTCTGTCTGTCTCTATCTCTGTCTCTCTGTCTCTGTCACTCTCTGTGTCTCTCTCTGTCTCTCTCTGTGTGTGTCTCTCTGTCTCTGTCTCTGTCTCTGTCTCTGTCTCTGTCTCTCTCTCTCTCTCTCTCTCTCTCTGTCTGTCTCTATCTCTGTCTCTCTGTCTCTGTCACTCTCTGTGTCTCTCTGTGTCTCTCTCTCTCTGTCTCTGTCTCTCTCTCTCTCTCTCTCTCTCTCTCTCTGTCTCTATCTCTGTCTCTCTGTCTCTGTCACTCTCTGTGTCTCTCTGTCTCTGTCTCTGTCTCTGTCTCTGTCTCTGTCTCTGTCTCTCTCTCTCTCTCTCTCTCTGTCTGTCTGTCTCTATCTCTGTCTCTCTGTCTCTGTCACTCTCTGTGTGTGTCTCTCTGTCTCTGTCTCTGTCTCTGTCTCTGTCTCTGTCTCTGTCTCTCTCTCTCTCTCTCTGTCTGTCTCTATCTCTGTCTCTCTGTCTCTGTCACTCTCTGTGTCTCTCTGTGTCTCTCTGTCTCTGTCTCTGTCTCTGTCTCTCTCTCTCTCTCTGTGTGTGTGTGTGTGTGTGTGTGTCTCCTTTTCTGTGCCAGGAAGAAAATGGGATGGTGACAGATTCATTATGAAGGCCAAAGGAAGCTGGATTTGACACGTCAATAGTTCTCTGACAGCCACACTGGTGGAGAAGCCAGAAAGCCCCTTCTCGGCCAATGTTTCTGGCACGATATCCAAAGTGAAGGGTGGGTAGAAAATCGGGGGAAGAAGTAGTCCCATTTAAGAAGTTTCCCCAAACATCTGAGCTCAAAAAAGACTTTCTCCATGACTCGTTGAGAACTTCCTCTTGCATATTTTCCCTACTGTTCTCGTTCTGGCCAATGACAGAGGAAAACAGCTTTCCAAATGTATGGTTTGACAGGTGAAAAGGTGGGGAATGAGGGCATCAGTGATAGGAGGAGAATAGAATAGAATAGAATAGAATAGAATAGAATAGAATAGAATAGAATAGAATAGAATAGAATAGATTGCCCTTCCAACTCTGTTATTCTGTAAATCCCAGAGTGTGGATCTTTAACTTAGCTATGAACATTTGGGGCCCCGACCTTGAGCTGGACTCTCTCCTATAGCCACAGCTGTTTCAACTGTACAACTGAAAAGATCAAAAGGATAGAACGTAGAATAATAGGATCGGAAGGGACCCTGGAGGTCTTCTAGTCCAACCCCCTTCCCCTGGCAGGAGATCCTATAACATTTCAGGCTTTCTTTGGGCTTGATGGGATGGATATATGTGATCATAGAAAGAATAATAGAATTGGAAGGGACCTTGGAGGTCTTCTAGTCCAACCCCCCTTCCCCTGGCAGGAGATCCTATACCATTTCAGGCTTTCCTTGGGCTTGATGGGATGAATACATGTGATCATAGAAAGAATAATAGGATCGGAAGGGACCCTGGAGGTCTTCTAGTCCAACCCCCTTCCCCTGGCAGGAGATCCTATACCATTTCAGGCTTTCCTTGGGCTTGATGGGATGAATACATGTGATCATAGAAAGAATAATAGAATTGGAAGGGACCTTGGAAGTCTTCTAGTCCAGCCCACTGCTCAAGCAGGAGACCCTATATCATTCCGGACAAATGGTTATCCAACCTCTTCTTAAAAACCACCAGTGTTGGATCATTCACAACTTCTGGAGGCAAGTTGTTCCACTGGTTAATTGTTCACACTGTCAGGAAGTACTTCCATGCAGCTGCACTTGCTGCAGGCAAGGCCCAGGATTGCTATGGAAGTTAGAATGGCCACACAACATGCCAATCCATCCTTTGTTGTAAGCTAAATCCAGTTCCTCTGTATGTACAGGAGTGGCCAAAATTGTAGAAACCTTTTGGAGAAAAGTTGTATTTTCTAAAACTAGCTAATAACACCACTTTTTTGTTGGAGTAGTACCATAAAATTATATATCAATGGAAAGATAATTTAATCAAAAATGTAATGCATTAACTTTTATGAAGGATTTGCTATTAGAATAGCTGCTACAGTATAAAGAAGAAACACATAGAAAGAACGAGATAGACAAAAATGATCCCCATGTCAGTGAATCCTTAGTTGGGTAACCTTTAGCACGAATGAGGGCCTTACAACGTCTTCCCATGGAGTGAACCAAGTCTTTGAGTTCTGCAGCTGTTATCATGTGAAACCAAGATGGAACGATGGCTTCTATTAACTGGGTTTTATTGCTGGGTCGCTTCTGACTAACAAGTTTCTTTAGTCGTCTCCTTAGATTTTCAATTAGATTAAGGTCTGGGCTAGTCCCAGGCCATTCCAGCAGTGGAATAGGATTTTCTTGAAACTCCCCCCAAAAAAGTGGCATTATTAGCCATCAAACCTCAAAAATACACTTTTCCCAAAAGGTTTCCACAATTTTGGGCACTGCTGTAGGTAACCCAAAATGCAGGGCAATGAGGCCTGATAAGGCTTTTGCCATTCCAACAGCGGCCATGCCACCTTGTGGTGAGAACAGGAAAAACAATTGGCACACCCGGGAGAAGAGAAATTTACAGACAATTGGAAGATTTGATTCCCCCTTTAACTACAGTTAAAATGTCCCCACAGTCTTCTTTCCCTTCTCCTCCTCCTCCTCCTCCTCCTCCTCCTCCTCCTCCTCCTAGTCCTCTTCCTCCTCTTTTCAAACCCTACTCTCTTCTAGCACTGATGATGCTACCTAGTTGGGTAATGAAACGTCTGTAAGAAAACCACCAAGCTCAGAGAGCATCAAGGATCCCACAGCCTTTTTTCCCTTCTCCTTCTCTTCCTCCTCCTCCTCCTCCTTCTAGTCCTCTTCCTCCTCTTTACAAACCCCACTCTCTTCTAGCACTGATGATTTTAGCTAGTTGGGTAATGAAATGTCTGCACCAAGCTCAGAGAGCACCAAGGATACCAGTCTTTTTTTTTTGCCTTCTCCTCCTCCTTCTCCTCCCCTGTGCAAACCCCACTCCCTTCTAGCCCTGATGATGTTAGCTAGTTGGGTCATGAAACGTCTGCAAGAAAACCACCAAGCTCAGAGAGCACCAAGGACCCCACAGTCTATTTTGTCCTTGTCCTTGTTCTCATTGTCATCGTCGTCCTCCTCCTCCTCTTTGCAAACCCCACTCCCTTCTAGACCTGATGATGTTAGCTAGTTGGGTCATGAAACGTCTGCAAGAAAACCACCACGCTCAGAGAGCACCAAGGAACTCAACAGCCCAACCTCCGAGCTGCCAATATTTCCTTCAGTCTTCAGAAATGCCCCATCCACCGAAAATCCTGACCACAGACCACGAAACGCTGCGATGGGCATCACGCGCAAACCTATCAAAAGGAGCAAAAGGCTCATTACATCCAAATCTCCCTTTTTCTCATTAGGCGTCTCTGTAAGTGCATCACTTAATGGAGTCATCTCGCAAAGGGCATTGATTTTCTTCGGAGGTGTAATTTCCACTCGTGATGGGAAAAAGAGAGGGGTGCCTAGTGGAGCATGCATGGACTCGAAGGCTTTTATTATTCTGCTCTGATTGGGTAATTTGGTCTTGCAAGGACGCCGGTATCTTTCCAGCAGCAAAACTCTATGTTTCAATTTAGTCTAATGAAAGGCGGGTGATTTAATTTCCCAGGACTAGCAAGCACATTCATTTTTTTTTGTTTTTTTTTGTTTTGTTGTGCTCTTTTATTTTCCTCTCTCTTAGTGCCTTGCCTTTCCAACTCCGGGAAAATGAGAAAAGGCTGTGAATTGGAGACAAACGTATTGCTGACCTTTTCTCTTTCATTTCCTACGGACCAGTTCAGTTGTACGTAACTAAACTGATAGAAGTCATCGGTAGAAAGAATAAACGGGCTTGTTTCTTATTTCGTAAAGTTAATTATCCAAAGCTTCTTTCTCCCCGAGGTGAAAAAAACAAAAACAAAGCAAACCCCTATTCCATGAAGAGGTCCTAGATTTGGGCTGGTTTAATACCTATTATTTCATGCATTCATTTATTTATTAAATTTATCTGCCAGCCGTCTGACTGTCAAGCAAGTTGATTCCTTAGGAAAACTTTCTAGAATCTGTCTCAAATCAAATTGAGAATCTCCATAGACATCTCAAATGGAACAGAATAAAAGCAAAATAAACAGAATAACAGAATTGGAAGGGACCTTGGAAGGCCTTCTAGTACAGGGATCTGCAACCTTCAACACTCAAAGAGCCATTTGGACCCGTTTCCCACAGAAAAGAAAACACCGGGAGCCACAAAACCCTCCCCGTGCCTGACTATTTCTTCAGCGGCCACAAAACTAGCCTATGTAGTTGAATTAAACGTTCTGTTTTCTTCTGAAACTTTTCTTTTCTTGGATTTATCCATGGTTGGCCTACCGGGGGTTGAAAAGCTCAATAAATCATGTGCCGGCGTGTGTTGCACATTGGCAGTTGTGATGGATTTTTTGAGTGACAGGGAGCTGCAGCAGAGGGGTGAAAGAGCCACATGCTGACCCCTGTTCTAGTCCAACCCCTTGACCTTATTCTGGACAAATGGCTGTCCAATCTCTTCTTAAAAGCCTCCAGCGATGGAGCACTCACAACTTCTGGAGGCAAGTTGTTCCAATTGATTCATTTTTCTCAGTGTTGGGAAATTTCTTCCTATTTCTAGGTTGGTATCTCTCCTTGGTTAGTTTCCATCCGCTGCTTTTTGTCACATCTGTGTACTAAATAATCACCCCCCCCCCCAAGAAACAGCGCTGCAGTTTTAATGGGGAATATTTCGCCTTATTTAGGAGTGAAATACATTTTCTGCCCTCATTGATTAGGTAGCTGGCATAAGAGGTTATTCCCCCTCCATTTTTAACCCTCATTTTGAGAAATAGGTTAAAAGAAACTCCCTGTGGTTGGATAGATAAACAAACAGAGAGGCCAACACAATGCTAGACATATTCCGTTTCAAAGTGTCTCATTTCTTTTTCATAGACTTATCAAAAAAATTCGCCCAGGTTTCACCGAGCTGCTGATTAAAGGCAATCCAGGAAGCGTTATTGTAACAGAAAGAATTGAAACACGATTAAACATTTAGAAGGAGATGGAACCAAAGGAGAGTGTTGGACAAATGCCATTGAGGTTAGTCCTCTGAAAAGCCATGATAATGGGAAAGAAATTTTCATGGTCAAAACTAGAGCTTTGTAGAAAAATCTAAGGCTGATTAGGTGGCTCAGTGGCTAAGAAACTGAGCTTGTCAGTCAGAAAGGTCGGCAGTTCAGTGGTTTGAATCCCAGTCTCCTGCGTGAGCAGGGGGTTGGACTAAATGACCTCCAAGGTCCCTTCCAACTCTGTTTCTGTTAATGGTAATCTCCATACAATTTTGGATGGATGGATGAATGGATGGATTGAATCTACTACTTTACTACTGGCTAGTCTATAGAAAAGAAGGACTAGGGGAGGACATGATAGCAGTGTTCCAGTATTTGAGGGGCTGCCACAAAGAAGAAGGGGTCAAATTATTCTCCAAAGCACCAGAAGAAAAGACAAGAAGCAACAAATGGAAACCAATCAAGGAGAGAAGCAACCCGGAATTAAGGAGAAACTTCAGAATAGAATAGAATAGAATGGAATGGAATGGGATGGGATGGAATGGAAGAGAGAAGAGAAGAGAAGAGAAGAGAAGAGAAGAGAAGAGAAGAGAAGAGAAGAGAAGAGAAGAGAGGAATGGAATGGAATGGAATGGAATGGAATGGAAGAGAGAAGAGAAGAGAAGAGAAGAGAAGAGAGGAATGGAATGGAATGGAATGGAATGGAATGGAAGAGAGAAGAGAAGAGAAGAGAGGAATGGAAAAGAATAGAATAGAATAGAATAGAATAGAATAGAATAGAATAGAATAGAATAGAATAGAATAGAATAGAATAGAATAGAATAGAATAGAATAGCTTTATTGTCACTTTGAATGTACACTAATTGGCATACATTAAAATGAAATTACATTGCATACAGCTCTCAAAGGATCTCCACCTCTAATATAAACATAAACATGACACAGAGAAACAACACAGTCTAGTTTGGATGTATACATGTACATGGCAAGAGAAACAAATCTTGCAAGTTTACCAGGCGGATGGCGTAGGGAACAAAGCTGTTACAGAATCTGGAAGTCCTGCTAGAAATACTTCAAAACCTCCAGCTTGCCACCAGAAGTTATGGTCGCTCCATCACTGGATGTTTTTAAGAAGAGACTGGACACTCACTTGTCTGAGATGGTATAAGTTCCCCTGCTCGAGCAGCGGGCTGGACTAGAAGACCTCCAAGGTCCCTTCCAGCTCTATTCTAGTCTAAATTCTAAATTGCAACTTCTTCCCACCAGATGGCGCCAGAAGCACATGAAATCCATTTTGGTGTAAGTCAACCAGCTAACCTTAAGCAGCTTGGATCAATTCCTACTTGCTGATTGGAATAAGAATGGAATGGAATGGAATGGAATGGAATGGAATGGAATGGAATAGAATAGAATAGAATAGAATAGAACAGAACAGAACAGAACAGAATAGAATAGAATAGAATAGAATAGAATAGAATAGAATAGAATAGAATAGAATAAATAGGGATGGGATGGGATGGGATGGGATGGGATGGGATGGAATAGAATAGAATAGAATAGAATAGAATAGAATAGAATAGAATAGAATAGAATAGAATAGAATAGAATAGAATAGAATAGAATAGAATAGAATAATAGAATTCTTTATTGGCCAAGTGTGATTGGACACACAAGGAATTTGTCTTTGGTGCATATGCTCTCAGTGTACATAAAAGAAAAGATACATTCGTCAAGAATCATAAGGTACAACACTTAATGATAGTCATAGGGAACAAATATGCAATCAAATCATACTAGGAAACAATATCAATATAAATCTTAAGGATACCAGCAACAAGGTTACAGTCATGCAGTCATAACTGGGAGGAGAATAGGGAACATATTCCATACGTTTGAAGCATGAAGGAACATAGCATATCTCTAGTGATTTATTGAAGATTTGGGTGAAGATGGGGCCCAATTGGTCAGCACAGACTTTTAAGCAAGAAGGAGTTATCTTGTCCGGGCCTGGAGCTTTTCCTGGCTTTTGTCTGTGAAATAGGTCTTGCACTTCCTTTTCTGTGATTGCTAGGGGTAGGTTTTTTTTTTCTTTTCTTTAATTTATATGCCGCCCTTCTCCAGAGACTCAGGGCAGCTTACATTGCGTTAAGCAATAGCCTTCATACTTTTGTATATTTATACAAAGTCAGTTTATTGCCCCCATAATCTGGGTCCTCAATTCTACCTTTGAAAGGATGGAAGTCTGAGTCAACCTTGAGCCTGGTGAGATTTGAACTTGCAGTAATTGCAAGCAGCAGATGTTAATAACAGTGCTTTAGTCCACTGTACTATCAGGCTCTAACTGACAGCTTTCACCTTGCCTCCTCAGTCCAGGTCCTCACTGATTTAATTGTTAACACACTTTAACACACAATTTAACACACTGCAACACCTGGCAAGCTTCGATTACTCATCAGACAATAAGGTCCACATGCAGGCTGCCAAGACAACTTCAAAGGTGCAGAGTTAATTAGTAGTGAAGCTCAGTTAAGAGGCAAATTGACATGGACCAAGTAGCTGTCGTCATCAAACCAATTTTGGGCCTTCCCAAGTTTTAAGTTTAAATTTATTACAGTCATAGACCAGCAGTAGACAAGAATCATCACTGTTTGCAATAGTATTAAATAGTGAATAATAATATTAATAATAATAATAATAATAATAATAATAATAATAATAATAATAATAATAATATATTATTATTATTATTATTATTATTATTATTATTATTATTATTATTATTATTATTAAATCTTTAGTGAGATTCACAGCCTTTGAGGCTGGTTAATAGCTCAGCAGCTCGAGTCCTAACCAAGGACCTAGGAACTGTTAAGGTATCGTCAGGGGATGTAAGCTGTTCCAAATAAGGTGGTTTTTTGTAGAGTCAAAATGTTCAAGTCTGGCAAATTTAGAATTTCTAAATAGCGGGGTAGCCCTTTGGGTATTGCTCCAAGGGCTCCAGTTAAAATTGGGACAACACACAATTTCTTTTTCCACAGTCGCTCAACATTATTATTATTATTATTATTATTATTATTATTATTATTATTATTGGTTAATCCTTTGAGGCTGGTTAATAGCTCAGCAGCTCGAGTCCTAACCAAGGACCTAGGAACTGTTAAGGTATCGTCGGAGGATGTAAGCTGTTCCGAGTAAGGTGGTTTTTTGTAGAGGCAAAATGTTCAAGTCCGGCAAATTTTTTATTATTATTGGTTAATCTTTAGTGAGATTCACAGCCTTTGAGGCTGGTTAATAGCTCAGCAGCTCGAGTCCTAACCAAGGACCTAGGAACTGTTAAGGTATCGTCGGAGGATGAAAGCTTTCCGAGTAAGGTAGTTTTTTGTAGAGTCAAAATGTTCAAGTCCGGCAATTTTAGAATTTCTAAATAGCGGGGTAGCCCTTTGGGTATTGCTCCAAGGGCTCCAATTACAATCAGGACAACAACAACAACAACAATAATAATAATAATAATAACAACAGGCACTTGGTCCACAACACACCTGACATAACCATAGTTGAAAAGAAAAAAGTCTGGTTCATTGACATTGCAATACCTGGTGATGCACGGATTGAAGATAAGCAGCAAGAAAAAAACACAAAGTACCGGGACTTGCAAATTGAAGTTGAGCGACTGTGGGAAAAAAAAATCGTGTGTTGTCCCGATTGTTATTAACTAATAATAACAACAACAACAACAATCTCCCAGGAAATATTTCTAATATCAACACAGCCCCGTTAAGGCTGTATTAGAATACTTCTAGTGAGCCTCAAGGGATGCATTGGCTCAGTGGCTAAGATGCTGAGCTTGTCAATCAAAAGGTTGGCAGTTCAGCGGTTCGAATCCCTAGTGCTGCCGCGTAACGGGGTGAGCTCCCGTGACTTGTCTCAGCTTCTGCCAACCTAGCAGTTCGAAAGCAGGTTAAAAAAAAAATGCAAGTAGAAAAACAGGGACCACCTTTGGTGGGAAGGGAACAGCGTTCCGTGCGCCTTTGGCATTGAGTCATGCCAGCCACATGACCACGGAGACGTCTATGTGCGAGGGGAACTTTTGCCTTTAATAAGAAAATACATGGTATCAAACAGTTTGGCTCGTGCCCTCGTTGACATGATGGAAGAACGGATAGGTATGTGTGTAAATATGGATTCTCTTAAAAATCATTCGAGATATCTACGAAAAATTGGTAGAAGTAAATATCGTTCCATAAAATGATCACCTAGACTAGAAGGCCACCTGTCTAGAATGTGGAGCCCAACTCAACCCCCTGAACCTTAAGATTTTAATTCATATTTATTTAGCAATTGGGCAAGAGTAATTCCTACATCTGAACACCCAGGGGAGCAATAGGTTAAGAAAATAAAATATATCGTAGATTATCCTACTCATTTCATAGAGCTATTGGGAGAGGAGGGGGGGGGAGGAATGTCCAACTTCCCACGAAGTTAAAGGTTGGGCATTGGATTTGAGTTTCCTGATGTTTCTTTTTCCTTTTTTTTTGGTT
>JAKOOJ010000091.1:47501-57501 GCA_022577455.1 Arizona elegans
CTTCCTTCCTTCCCTCCCTTCCTTCTTTCCCTCTTCCTCCCTTCCTCCCTCCCTTCCATCCTTCCTCCCTTCCTTCCTTCCTTCCTTCCCTCCCTCCTCCCTCCCTTCCTTCTTTCCCTCTTCCTTCCTTCCTTCCTTCCTTCCCTCCCTCCCTTCCTTCTTTCCCTCTTCCTTCTTTCCTTCCTCCCTTCCTCCCTCCCTTCCATCCTTCCTCCCTTTTTTTCCCTCTTCCTTCTTTCCTTCCTTCCTTCCTTCCTTCCTTCCTTCCTTCCCTCCCTCCCTCACCTATTTTCCCTCTGCCTCCTCTTCGCCAGGTTTTGTCATGTCTCTCCTCACTACCTGGATGTGTTCTCAATTCAGGGGCGATTAAGGAAGACGGGCGTAGTTTACACTGTTTGGAGAATTCCTTGTCTGCAACGCAAGGGGTTGCATTACAAGTGCCAGTCGTCACCATGATTAGTATTCCGCAGCTCCGATAGAAAAGGCTGCCAAGACGACAGAGCCGGAGGCATTTTGCCAGAGATGATTGACTGACTCATTTTCAGCACCTCACAGTTACAGACCCGATAAGTTTATATTACAATGCTGATAGCCCCACTCACTCACCTACCATCTGAAGGGCTAATTTGGGTTTCAGATAGCTGCTGAATAGTACAGTATGCAAGCTAGGCGAGTCCCCTCATTAATCTCAGCTGTGTTGATATTAAGGCATGCTTGGGGGAGATTTGCACCCAAGCCCGCAGGCGATTTCGACTACAACTTTCATCCTTATAGAATTCCAAATATTTGTAGAAGTGGTGAAATCCAATTTTTTCTTTTACTACCGGTTCTGTGGGCGTGGCTTGGTGGGCGTGGCAGGGGAAGGATCCTGCAAAATCTCCATTCCCACCTCACTCCAGGGGAAGGGTCCTGCAAAATCCCCATTCTCTCCCCACTCCTGGGGGAAGGATACTGCAAAATCCCTATTCCGTCCCCACTCCTGGGGGAAGGATACTGCAAAATCTCCATTCCCTCCCCACTCCTGGGGGAAGGATACTGCAAAATCCCTATTCCGTCCCCACTCCTGGGGGAAGGATACTGCAAAATCCCCATTCCCCATGAGCCGAGGTGGTGCAGTGGTTAGAGCGCAGTACTGCAGCTACTTCAGCTGACTGCTAGTTCAGCAGATCAGCGGATCAAATCTCACCGGCTCAAGGTTGACTCAGCCTTCCATCCTTCCGAGGTGGGTAAAATGAGGACCCAGATTGTTGGGGGGCAATATGCTATTTAGTATACTGTCTTTGGTGTAAGCCGCCCAGAGTCCTCGGAGAGTGGGCGGCATAGAAATATGACTAGTAAATAAATAAATAATAAATTCACCCACCACTCCTGGGGGAAGGATATTGCAAAATCCCCATTCTCACCCCAGTCTGGGGCCAGCCAGAGGTGGCATTTGCCGGTTCTCCGAACTACTCAAAATTTCCGCTACCGGTTCTCCAGAACCTGTCAGAACCTGCTGGATTTCACCCCTGATTTGCAGGCTTGATACCTTTTCTCTGGCCTTACCATTTCCTTTATTTTATTTTTTTTAATTTTTTTGGATCCTTACTTCAATAAAAGAAGTCAAGTCGAAAAAGCAGAAAACAAAACCCTAATTTCGGAACCACCAAAGAGACAATCATCCCCTCCAACACTGGCGGATGAAATTACTATATATAAATAGAGAGCAAACCCCCACACACTCACTAGTACTATTGGCGTTACCTAGTTGGGTAATGAAATGTCTTAAGTAAATAACCAAGTTCAGAGCTACTGTATATAAATAGGGAACCACACACTCACTAGGCGTGATAATGTTACCTGGTCAGGTAATGAAACGTCTGCAAGGAAATTTCAGAGCTATTGTATATAAATAGGGAACCACACACTCACTAGCCCTGATGATGTTATCTAGTCAGGTTATGAAACGTCTGAAAGCAAACATCCAAGCTCAGAGACCACCAAGGACTCCATAAAGCCATTTGTTTAATGACAGAGCCAGTCCTGCAAAGAAGATGCTTAATAAGAGGCGTAAGCCAGCGAAGGAAATTTAAAGTACGGTCAGGTGATTTAGCAATCGAAGAAGATTCCAGCTAGCTGAACTAGATATAATATCTATTCCGGTGTTTTTTGGAGACTTGAAATGTAGCACACCATCGTCTAGATTAGTTGAATTTTTCCCGGAGATTTCTCCTCTGCTTTGCTCTCGGTAGCCTGATAAGCACAGTGGGAAGATATGCAAGCCGAGCTTGGGAACGGTTCAAAGCTTTAATTTAGGCTTCTTTCTGTTCTCTCAAACCTTGCAAGAAGGCTGATAAATTATCAAGCATCACTCCGGGAGCCTCTGGGCCCCGCACAAATCTTCCTACCGGGTTTTCCCAAGGATTAAAGGTAAAGGTTCCCCTCGCGCATATGTGCTAGTCGTTCCGACTCTAGGGGGCGGGTACTCATCTCCGTTTCAAAGCCGAAGAGCCAGCGCTGTCCGAAGACATCTCCGTGGTCATGTGGCCGGCATGACTCAACACCAAAGGCGCACGGAACGCTGTTCCCTTCCCACCAAAGGTGGTTCCTATTTTTCTACTTGCATTTTTTACCTGCTTTCGAACTGCTAGGTTGGCAGAAGCTGGGATACGTCATGGGAGCTCACCCTGTTATGCGGCATTGGGGATTCGAACCGCCGAACTGCCGACCTTTTGATCGACACGCTCAGCAGCATAGCCACTGAGCCACCGCGTCCAAAAATTCCCCCAAAAATTCCAAAGTTTTATGCTGACCAGGTTAAATTCAGAAAGCATTTTCCCAGGCTGGGATTACACCTTTTACATCTTCCAGCATTTAAGGCAAGCTCAATGCAGGAAGTCCTCAACGTGTGGACCACTGAATTTCTGTGGTTAAGTGAGACAAAGGGCCCCATTTTATGACCTTGGTTGCCTCCACTGTTAAGTGAATCATTGCAGTTGTTAAATTAGTAATCCGGTTGTTAAGTGAATCTTGGTTCCCCACTGATTTTGAAGGTCACAAAAGAGGATCGCATGACCCGGGACACAGCAATGGTCATAAATATGAGTCAGCCTCTGGATTTTGTTCACGGTGCCTTGGGGGATGCTGGAAAGATTGGTCGCTTGTGAAAATCGGTCCTAAGTCACTTTTTGCAGTGGCGTCGTAACTTTGACCAGTCGCTAAACAAACTATTGTAAGTAACTCTAGAGTCAACTTTGGACAAAATCTCTTTCTTACAAGCTGGGCTATGAGCGTGCAACCTACTTGTTTTCCAAAGAGATGGGGTTTTGAGGGGAATCAGAGTTTGGCCATTTTTAGGGAAAAGTCTAAAAAAAAATATAACATGGAAAGAACACCAGTGTTCTGACTTAAGCTTCCTGAGTCATTAAAACCCATGAGTAGTCCCAAAAACCTCTTTTATTGCAACAGCTGTGAATTCTGTTCATTCACAGATGAGTCCCATATAGTTCTAAAGAGTCCTTTGGGATAAGGCTGATAATCACCAACCTTTATCTCCCTTGACATGCCACCAAAGACCTAATTGGCAAAGCCACACGGAGTCCAGAATCAAACAGAGCTTCAGGCTTTAAGCTGAACCGAATGAACAATCGTTGAAAGTCCTTCGGGATAATCACCAACCTTTCTCTTCTTTGACACCCTGCCAAAGGCCTTACTTGGCAAAGCCCCACAAAGTTCAGAAACAAAGAAGAGATGCCGACTGGAAACAGAGTTAGCAACGTTGCTTTCCTGCAAAAAGGCCCAAGTGCCTTTGTTTCTCTTTTAAGTCTTATGGGAAGGGCCAATCATCTCCCAGCCTTACTCCCAAGTCGTCCCTTTTTTTTTTTTTTTTTAGCTGTTCTTGCCTTCTGGCAGCTCTGCGCACGCGCGTACTGGGAACAAGCTCCCCCTGTTCCTCTGCCTCGCTGAGATCCGACTCCAGAGTCAGCACATAACTCCCATATGGCCCTGGCCCCATCTCTGCCTCATCTGAGCCTTCTCCAGACTCCAGGACTGGCCCATGGTCCTCCCCAGCCTCCTCACTGTCCAACTCTGGGGCCAGCTCCGCAGGCTGCTGGCAGACCACAACAACCAGGACACTGTGAGTTCTAGTCCTGTTCACAAGGTTTGTTGAGGAGACTAACAAATGTAGTCTTACTAAGGCTTTTTACAAACTACACTTGGAATACTCTATCCAGTTCTGGCCACCACAATATAAATAGGATGTCGAGACTCTAGAAAGAATGCAGAGAAGAGCAACGAAGATGACTAAAGACTAAAATATATGAAGGACACTTGCAGGAATTGGTCAAGTCTTGAGAAAAGAAGGACTAGGGGTGACATGACAGCAGTCTTCCAACATCTCAGGGGCTGCCCCAAAGAAGAGGGAGTCAAGCTATTCTCCAAAGCACCAGAAGGCAAGACAAGAAGCAATAGGTGAAAACTAATCAAGGAGAGAAGCAACTTAGAACTAAGGAGAAATTTCCTGACAATAAGAACAATGAACCAGTGGAACTACTTGCCTCCAGAAGTTGTGGGTGCTCCATCACTGGAGGTTTTCAAGAAGAGACTGGACAGCCATTTGTCTGAAGTAGCATAGGGACTCCTACCTAAGCAGGGGGTTAGACTAGACGACCTCCAAGGTCCCTTACAACTCTATTATTCTACGTTCAGTGAAATCATTCAAAACCCTCTTCATCTCCTCCCTGGTCTTCTATTCACCTCTTCCACAGACCTGCCACTCCTCCTCCCTCCTCCTAAACTTTTCCCAGATTTAATGAGTAATAAATTGTGCCTAAGTTAGAAGAGTTTCCTGCCACCCCTATTCATTATAACTCTCAAGCTCGGTTTACAAGCTTCAGGATTGCCAAGGCTTTGGTGAGTTGTGAGAGGAGGCCAAATGCCAGGTGAATACTTCTGACCTTGTGTTCCAGATCCTGTAATAATAAATATTTCCAAGCTTGTCTCCATCTTCAAGAGACCTGGGCAAGATCAGAGTAGCTATTCATTTGTCAAATCTCTAATGAACCGGAATCCTAACCGTAAGCTTCCTCAAAAGATTCAGCTAGCTTTTTCAATATGAAATATTTGGTTGCCACGATGTATAAAAAGATGTGGGGACTCTAGAAAGAGTGCAGAGAAGAGCAACAAAGATGATTAGGGGACTTGAGGCTAAAACAGATGAAGAACAGTTGCAGAAACTGGGTATGTCTAGTTTAATGAAAAGAAGGACTAGGAGAGACATGATGGCAATGTTCCAAAATCTCAGGGGCTGCCCCAAAGAAGAGGGAGTCAAGCTATTCTCCAAAGCACCTGAGGGCAGGACAAGAAGCAATGGGTGGAAACTCATCAAGGAGAGAAGCAACCTAGAACTAAGGAGGAATTTCCCCACAGTTAGAACAATTAATGAGTGGAACAACTTGCCTCCAGAAGTTGTGAATGATTCAACACTGGAAGTTTTTAAGAAGATGTTGGATAACCATCTGTCTGAAGTGGTGTAGGGTTTCCTGCCTAAGCAGGGGGTTGGACTAGAAGACCTCCAAGGTCCCTTCCAACTCTGTTATTCTATTCTAAATAGCATATGGGCAGCCTTTGACTTACCACAGTTCGTTTAGTGACGGTTCGAACTTACAATGGCACTGGGGAAAAAAGGGACTTTAGGACCATTTTTTTTAACACGACCTTGGCAGCATTTCCCCCGTGGACAGTCACTTGTCTGAAATGGTACAGGACAGTGGTGGAGAACCTACGGCACATGTGCTGGAAGTGGCACACACGGAGCCATCTCTCTGGGTGCGCCAGCCATCAGCCGTTGCTCTTCCAGGTTCTAGCACGCATATGCGCGCTGGCCAGCTGGTCTTCGCACGGGTGGGAGTGCCGGAAAATGGAAGAGCAGCACTCTGGCACGCAACGCACGCACGCACCGGGAAGCCGAGCTTCCAGTTTCAGATGTACACCGGCCAATTGGTCTTTGCACATGCGTGTGCTCAAGAAACCAGAAGACCAGGTGAACGACAGTCATGCACACACCCGGAAACCGGAAGTTTGGCAACTATTCTTCCGGTTTTCGGCACTCCCGCATGTGCGCGCCAGAGAGCTGCTCTTCCAGTTTCCAGTGCCCGCCCCTTCATGCGCACACACTTCCGTTTCAGCACTTGGTGCCTTAAAGGTTCACCAACACTGGTATAGGATCTCCTGCTGGAGAGGGCTGGACTGGAAGACCTCCAAGGTCCCTTCCAGCTTTATTTTGATTCTGATTCTGATAGTTCTGCCAGGAAATTTCTCCTCGGTTGCTTCTCTCCTTGATGAGTTTCCACCATTGCTTCTTGTTCTGCCCTCAGGTGCTTTGGAAAATAGCTTGACTCCCTCTTCTTTGGGGCAGCCCCTGAGATATTGGAAGACTGCTATCATGTCTCCCCTAGTCCTTCTCTTCATTAAACTACACATACCCAGTTCCTGCAACCGTTCTTCATATGTTTTAGCCTCCGGTCCCCCTCATCCTCTTTGTTGCTCTTCTCTGCACTCTTTCCAGAGTCTGAAAGTGCCTGAGAATTTGTATTTTGGGAGCGTTGATTCAGTCCATTTTATTATGGACTTCCTTCGGCCACCGGCAGAAGCTGTTGCTACCATGCCCGCAATTAAAATAATATCCAATCCTTGTCTCTTCCGCCAGCAAGCAGTAAATTAATTGAGCACCAGGTGCGTTAAAGCCTTGTCTGCAATTTTCTTGTGTCACTTTTTGGAAATGCAAGTTCATTCGACGAAAGGAAAGACCATCGTGCAATTAACATTTGGAGCACCGCAGCTCCGGAAGCGGGGAAGAATATAAGGGGAGAGAAAATAATGGAATTTCTCTAACTCTTTCTTAATTTCTGCCAGACTGTCTTGTTCTTCAGAATCAGAATAGAATAGAACTGGAAGGCACCTTGGAGGTCTTATAGACCAACCCCCTGCTCAAGCAGGAAAACCTATACCATTTCAGACAAGTAACTGTCCAGTCTCTTCTAAAAACCTCCAGTGATGAAGCACCCATGACTTCTAGTGGCAAGCTGTTCCACTGGTTAATTGTCCTCACTGTTAGGAAATTTCTCCTCAATTCCAGATTGCTTCTCTCCTTGATTAGTTTCCATCCGTTGTTCCTTGTCTTGCCTTCAGGTGTTTTGGAGAATAATTTGACCCCCTCTTCTTCATGGCAGCCCCTCAAATACTGGAAGACTGCTATTATGTCTCCCCTAGTCCTTCTTTTCTCTAGACTGGCCAAACCCAAATCCTGCAACTGTCATTCATATGTTTTAGCCTCCAGGCCTTTGATCACCTTAGTTGCTCTTCTTTGCACTTTTTCCAAAGTTGAGTTAAAAGTTAAGTTCAGTGCTTCTCACTCACGCCATCACTCTGCTAAACAAATAATCCCCTCAAGACTGTCAAACTAGTTACTAAATCTGCATTCCTATTAATCTTCTCATCGTTTCCATCACCCATCTCCTTCCACTTATGACCGTATGACTGTAACTTTGTTGCTGGTATCCTTACGATTTATATTAATATTGAATGTTTCCTGATTGATTATTTGTACCCTATGACTATCAATAAGTGTTGCACCTTATGATTCTTGATGGACTTATCTTTTATTTTATGTACACTGAGAGCATATACACCAAAGACAAATTCCTTGTGTGTCCAATCACACTTGGCCAATAAAAAATCTATTCTATTCTATTCTATTCTATTCTATTCTATTCTATTCTATTCTATTCTATTCTATTCTATTCTTCTGTTCTATTCTATTCTATTCTATTCTATTCTATTCTTCTGTTCTATTCTATTCTACTCTACTCTATTCTATTCTATTCTATTCTATTCTATTCTATTCTACTCTATTCTACTGTTCTATTCTATTCCATTCCATTCCATTCCATTCCGTTCTGTTCTTAACATTTTGCCTTTGGTATGTGCAGTAGAGCAGAAGGAATGGTTGCCTTCCATAGGGGGGAGAGAAACATAGGGAAGGGGGTTGCAGGTTGCAATGTTGAGCTCGCTTAGGATCGCCCAAAGAATTCACCCATCAGGGAAGAATTTTCTCTGTTTTTTCTCTCCCACTTTTCTCCTGTATGCAGAAAAAGTGAACACATCTGGAAGGTTGACTTGGGGGCCTCTTGGGTGGGAGCCTCATCATCTAGTCTGCGTCACAGCACCACTTCCCAATCTGAAGCAAAATCTCAGTTCCCATTTTTCTTCCTTCTTCCTAGGTGTCTCTGCTCTCATCAAGGAAATGTGCAAAATTTTGAGCAAGAAACTCTTTTCGCATTTGTATATTCGCCGCGTTCCAAAGCATGTGCGGCCCTCTATTGGCTGAGTCTTAGAACTGCACCTTCTTCTCAGCATATAAATGTTTCCTTCCACAACTGAGTATCTCGTGATTTCACAACAATCATACAGGTGTTTTTTTTTTCCCCTTAGCAATGGTACAAAAAGGATTGGCCACTGCCATTGTCTGGGATGTTTTCAACTTCCTAGGCTTTCAGAACTGGGAAGTTGGTGGTTACTCCGGGTGTTCTCCATTCCTTGCTAAGCTTCCTGGTAGGAACCAATTCATTCAGGGATATCTCATCTCAGTGTATTAGTCAGAGGCCAAATGGCTTCCCTAGAAGAAAGGTTGTTTCATATTATGCTAAGACCTTTGTGCCAAAGCTTGAATGTGGAGGATCTTCCCTCCAAGCATGTATTCTGTAAAGCTGATTCTCCTTCTTCTTCTTCCTCTTCTTCTTCTTCTTCTTCTTCTTCTTCTTCTTCTTCTTCTTCTTCTTCTTCTTCTTCTTCTTCTTCTTCTTCTTCTTCCTCTTCTTCTTCTTCTTCTTCTTCTTCTTCTTCTTCTTCTTCTTCTTCTTCTTTTTCTTCTTCTTCTTCTTCTTCTTCTTCTTCTTCTTCTTCTTCTTCTTCTTCTTCTTCTTCAATTTATTTATTTATTCATTCATTCATTCATTCATTCATTCATTCATTCATTTATTGGTTTGGTTTATATATGCCGCCCTTCTCCGGAGACTCAGGGCGGCTTACAATGCATTAAGCAATAGCCTTCATACTTTTGTATATACCTGCTTATTAGGGCTTTTGGGGGCCCCCTGAGCGGTGTTCCTTTTTATACAAAGTCAGCTTATTGCCCCCACAAACTGGGTCCTCATTTTACCTACCTCGAAAGGATGGAAGGCTGAGTCAACCTTGAGCCTGGTGAGAACTGAACTCGCAGTAATTGCAGGCAGCTGGCAGCTAAGTACTACTTTAACAGCAGTAGTTTAATTCATTGCGCCACCAAGGCTCCTCCTCTTCTTCTTCTTCTTCTTCTTCTTCTTCTTCTTCTCCTTCTCCTGGCTCCTTCTCCTTCTCCTTCTCCTCAATTCTCCTTCTCCTTCTCCTCAATTCTTCTTCTTCTCCTTCTCCTCAATTCCTCTCCTTCTTCTTCTTCTTCTTCTTCTTCTTCTTCTTCTTCTTCTTCTTCTTCTTCTTCTTCTTCTTCTTCTTCTTCTTCTTCTTCTTCTCCTCCTCCTCCTCCTCCTCCTCCTCCTCCTCCTCCTCTCTTCCTCTCCTCCTCCTCCTTCTCCTCTTCCTCCTCCCTCCTCCTCTCCTCCTCCTCCTCCTCCTACCCCTTCTCCTTCTCCTTCTTCCTCCTCCTCCTCCCTCCTTTTCTTTCTCCTTTTCCTCCTCCTCCTCCTCTGTTCCCATTTTGGAAAAGTTCCATACAAACATCCCCTCTTGGAAAATTTTCCCTACGAAGATAACTTATAACCAAAATGTCAGAATGGGAACCCATTTTTCATCTCTGTAATTAAATCAGCACAAGAACAGCCAGCCATGAAAATTCATCAATGGAAAGAAAACTAGATGGGAAAAGTGGTGCTACCCCAAATTAAAATGTAGCATAGATGTAAACGTCCCCTCTACAGATGCGTCTTTGGGGTATTTTGGAGATGTATCTGGTTCTTCCCCTCTG